>JAEMWC010000025.1:2255000-2265000 GCA_016490735.1 Pachyseris speciosa
TCTTGAGTTCAATAACCGTTTCCTAAGTGTTTCACAACAGAACAGGTCACAGGCCAAGCTTCTGTATTTGTTTCATAATAAAGACCTAATTTCCTCACGCATTCGGCTAAAATTTTCGGAAAATTTAATTTTCCAAATCCAATGAGTGGCGAGTGGAGTCAGCCGTACATCTGTACTCTGATAAGGCACGCTGAAACAGACCAATCTCAATCCTTCTTAGAATGGTTCAAAAAGAAAATAATTTAACGCCTCAAGGGCTTTTACTTTACCACGGCATCTTGCAGCTCAACAAAAAGGTTTACACAACAGTTTACCAGTTTGGACAAACCGTTTGCTATGTTTAGGGACGCCTGTTTTTAAGTGGATGTGTATTTTCAAGGGGTGGAAAGCTCAGTCTACAGCAAAAGTGGATTAAATCAATTGAAGCTTTGAACATTTCGTTTGTTACTTTTGTTCAGGACTGAAACTCGTATTATCTCTCGACTGGATGTACTTAATAATCATCATTCCCTCGTTTTGGACGCAAATAAAAAAAATAGTTGAATTGTTTGTTTGTTTGGCTTGCGAAGGAAAGTGATTTTACTTCGCTTGGCTAATTGTTTTTCGACGTGCCTCAGCAGTGTTAAGAAATGTTTACCCTTATGTTTTTAACACGTATTTACAATGGGTCCTCGTACAATTAAGGGTTAATTTCACTTGTGTTTTCAGTAGAAAATGTCGGGTTATTTGGCTAAATACTGACTCAGAATACACTACACGTGTTTCTTATCGGGTGCCATGTTTAATCAGCCTCCATATCATGCGGGCCTCAATCCCAAGAAAGCCCTTCATGTAAGCTATCACAACATCTCCCCCTTTAGTTTAACAACTCAACATCCAAAAAGGAGCAACTGACGCTACAGTAAATCAAAACTTATAACACTGTGCAATGTCACTCTAAACCTATGTTTTCCCTAACTTTGAGTGAAGGCTTTATGATTCTCTTAGGCCTAGTAGCAAGAATAGGTGTTACTGGGGGCACTTGTAAGTTTGGAGTGTCAGTTTGCATAGGTGATGCTGGCTTGGTCTCCGCTGGAGCCTCACTCACTGCGGGTGTCGGTCGATGTTGCTGCTGCTTATCCGGGATGGGTATCAAGTGAGCACGGTTCCTCCTTAGTGTGCTGGTGGGTGTTTCAACCACGTACGACCGAGGTGTTGATGCCGCTTTCACAACTTTCCCTGTGCGTTGAAGGTCTTTCACAAAGACTTCTGTACCCGGTCCTATTGGAGACGGGGGCTTTGCTTTGTGCCTGCTGTTGAATACTGTTTCCTGCTTCAACTTGCTCATGCTCTCTCGTGCACGTAGGTTTTCTAAATCGGGCCACTGCGGGTTTAACTGGGTATGGAACGAAGGTACACTGTTCCTAATTTGCCTTCCCATCAGTAACTGAGCAGGAGAGAACTTGCATGCTAGTGGTGTTGATCTGTAGGCAAGCAATCCTTTAGCGGGGTCCTTCTCTTTCGTGATCAGGTTCTTCACCGTTCTGACTCCTCGCTCGACTTCTCCGTTTGATTGGGGAAATCGCGGACTACTTGTGTTATGTTTGAATCCCCACTCCTTAGCAAAATGTGAGAATTCTGCACTGTCAAACTGAGGGCCGTTGTCAGATCGCACTTGTTCTGGAGTGCCATGTCTGGCAAATATGGACTTGAGTGCTCTGATGACCTCGCTTGACTTGGTGGTCTTTGTCATCGCTGCTACTTCCACATACCTTGAGAAGTAGTCTATGACAATAAGGTAGTCGACGCCTTTTAACTCAAAGAGGCTGTGGCTACGACTTGCCAGGGACGGTCCGGTAAAGGTGTCGGGATAAGTGGTTCAGGTTTGCTGTCCCTGTGTAAGGCACAAACTCTGCACTGTTGTACTAATTTTGGATTTTTTTAACTAAGACTAGTGAGCGGCACGACGGAAGACTTGTGGTTGTAGTTGTAGTTTTCTTTTTATTTCCTACGCGTTTCGTCTCTCACGGAGACTTCATCAGGGAATGAATACAACTAACATAGAACAGCATATTTAACACATTCGTGTTTCTAAGTTTAACTTAACATGGAAGTGATTAATAATAAAAACATGCTGTTGCCGGACGTTACAAAAAAACGCCCAAAATACGTATGTGATTGCGTGTTGTTAAAGTTTGGGGGCCATACGATTAGCGCTAATCGTATGGCCCCCAAACTTTAACAACACGCAATCACATACGTATTTTGGGCGTTTTTTTGTAACGTCCGGCAACAGCATGTTTTTATTATTAATCACTTCCATGTTAAGTTAAACTTAGAAACACGAATGTGTTAAATATGCTGTTCTATGTTAGTTGTATTCATTCCCTGATGAAGTCTCCGTGAGAGACGAAACGCGTAGGAAATAAAAAGAAAACTACAACTACAACCACAAGTCTTCCGTCGTGCCGCTCACTAGTCTTAGTTAAAAAATTGAGTCCTGGCCACCAAACAGAGTTTTTGGCTCGCTCACGGCATTTGGTTATCCCTTGGTGTCCCTCGTGGATCTTATCTAAGGTGTCTAGGCACATGGAGGACGGGATTACGATTCTGGACGCCTTTAGCAGGATATTTTGTACCACCGACAGCTCGCCTCTGCTTGACCAGTAAGGTTTCAAAGCATCCTTTAGTGAATACTTGTCAGGCCATCCCTCGTAGCAGTACACTTTGATCTGGCTGCAGACTGGATCCTCGTCCTGCGCTTCCACTATTTGCTGTAGTCTTGTGTCTGAGGCAGGTAGCGACGAGATCACACTTCCGACGTAAGCAACCATGTCGTCATCATCAATTGTGGACTGGACCATTTGATCTCGAACTTGGAGTCTCGAGAGCGCATCCGCTATGTGCATCTGCTTCCCTGGAACGTGCTTGATTTCCTTAAAGTGGAATCTCATTAATCTCATCCTGAATCGCTGGATCCTTGGCGGAAGTTGATCCAGTGTATGAGTACTCAGCAGTGGTACCAGGGGTTTGTGGTCAGTTTCCACGAAGATTGACTTTCCCACGATGTATTCCCATGATCGCTCGCCCGCCCATGTGAGAGCTAGGGCTTCCTTCTCGATTTGTGCGTACCTGGTTTCAGTGGGCGTCATCGCTCTTGATAGGAATGATATTGGCCTCCAGGAGTTGTCTGATTGAAGCTGGAGAACTACCCCACCTAAGCCAAATGAGGAGGCGTCAGCTGCTACTTTGGTCTCCTTGTTTGGGTCGTATAGCGCTAGTACCGGGACTTGTATGAGGTCAGCTTTGATTCGCTCAAATGCTTTCTGCTGCTCGACTCCCCATGTCCACTGGTTCCCTTTCTGAAGCAGGTCTCTGATGCTCTTTGTCTTGTCAGCAAGGTGTTCTGAGAACTTGCTTAATTGGTTCACCATGCCAAGAAAGGTTCTTACTTCTGGCACATTCTGAGGTGGTGGTAGATCTGTGATTGCTCGTAGCTTCTCTGGGTCTGCCTCAATTCCACTGGAGCTTATGACGTGACCAAGGAACTTGACCCGTTGTGTGCTGAACTCACACTTATCAAGGTTCAGTGTCACACCGGCTTCTAACAAACGCGTAAGGACAGCTTCCAGCCTCTCATCGTGTTCCTCCTGGTCTTTACCATGTACCAACACGTCATCTATGTTACATTCCACGCCTCTAATCCCTCAAGGATCTGACTCATGTTTTTCTGGAATTTCTCTGAACCAGAACTGATGCCAAAGGGTAAGACGTTGAAACAGAAACGACCCCATGAAGTGATAAATGTGGTTAATGGTCTCGATTCCCCTGCTAGCTTAATCTGCCAGAGGCCTGAATTGGCTTCGAGTTTAGTGAAGACTCTTGAGTCGGCCAACCTACTCAGGGCTGTGTCTACTGCTGGAAGTGGGTGGTTCTCTCTCTTGACGTACTCGTTGAGCTTGCTTAAGTCCACGCATACCCTGACCTTCCCATTGCTCTTGGGCGTTACCACCATAGGTGCACACCAATCGGTGGGTTGGTTCACTCTGGATATGACTCCTGTCTCTAGCATTCTATTCAACTCTTCTTTCGTTTTCTGATACAGCGGTAACGGTACTTTCCTTGGAACGGTCATTTGGAAGGGTTTGGCATCTTCTTTGAGCGTGATGCTGTAATTGTCCTTCATGACCCCCAGACCCTTGAACAGCTTAGGGTACTTGTCTGCAACTTTAGTCTTGTAGTCAGCACTGCTAAAACTGTCAAGTCTGGTTACCAGCTTCAGACGTTCAGCTGCTTCTCTTCCTAGCAAGGCTCTTTCCAAATCTTCAATCACGTACACTTGTTCTCTTGCAACATTGTCTTGCGCTTGTAACTCTGCAGTGAAAGTTCCTAAACACGTTAATTTTTGTTTACACGGACCCAAGAGCAGCTTGGTTGTGTTGCTTAGCGATGGGGTTGGTTTCAGGCTATGGTACAAGCTCGGTGGAATTACAGTAACATCTGCACCTGTATCGACTTTAAACTTTGCTTGTTGCCCATTTATCATGACTTTTGCTTTCCACGAACCTCCTTCGCCTCCTTGAACAGCATCTAGTTTGGTAACTTCACCCAGGAAGAACTCTTCATCATGTTGTGTGCCAGAGAAGTTCACTTCGCCCACCATCTTGTTGGAGTGAGCTCTGCAGGCTTTTGCCCAATGACCCACTTTAGAACACTTGATGCATTTTGACTCTCTTGCTGGACATAGTCTCTTTGCATGAAAGGGGCCATGGCATATTGGACATTTTCCTTCAGAAGTCTTCTCCCTTGCTTGCTTTTGTTTTGATGGCGTCTTCTGGTCTCTTTTCTTCTCTGCTTCTTCTTTTCCCTTTCCTTTGGATAACCGGTCCACGTTAGCTGGTGGGGGTTCTGACTTTTCTCCCTTTAGGAAGGTTTGTTGTTTTTTGACTGTCTCTGACTGTCTGGCCTTTGTAGTTGCCTTTTCCAAAGTCAACTTGGGATCCAGTTGTAGCTGTTCAGAGAGCTTTTTGTCTTTCAGCCCCACAACGATTCTGTCTCGGATGAGATCGTCCTTAAGAGTACCAAATTCGCAGTATTCCGCAAGACAGTGTAAATCAGTAATAAAGGTATCCACTGACTCAAGCTCATTTTGACTCCTGAGGTTAAATTTAGCTCGTTCAAATATTACATTCCTCTTCACTGCAAAATGACTTTCAAACTTGCCTTTGACGGTGTCGTACTGCTTCGCTTCAGCGGCGGTAAGTCCAAACGAGACTACAATGTCATCGGCCTCTTCGCCCATGGAGTAAATAAGAGTGTTTACCTGGTTCTCGCCATCCTTTTGGTCGAGTCCGGTCGCTTTTCGAAATCTCTCGAAACGCCTAATCCATCTGGGCCATCCTTCGGGTTTAAAACTAAATTTTTCCGGCGGTGGAACTTGATAGTTTGCCACGGATATCTGTTGTATAGTTGCTGCGACTTGCGGGTGTGCATTTTGAGCGCCGGCTCCGTTCGACTTTTCAACTAGTTGTGGTTGTTCAGCTTGAACTCCGGCCGCGTTCGCTTCTGGTTCTCCCATACTTCCTCTGTGTCTGATTCTTCTTCAGTTTACAGGTTATTGGGAACTTTCCGCTGCCACCATGTCGGGTTATTTGGCTAAATACTGACTCAGAATACACTACACGTGTTTCTTATCGGGTGCCATGTTTAATCAGCCTCCATATCATGCGGGCCTCAATCCCAAGAAAGCCCTTCATGTAAGCTATCACAACGGAAAACACCCGTGATACTGTTATTTGTGGTGTTACTCGCAGAAGCATCTTCCAAATCCATTGAGGCTAACAGCCAGTTTTCATACTTAACTCGTACAAGACGTCTGACTCAAAATAACCCAGCGAAAAATTCGGAAATTGATCGGCCTGATTTCATTTGGGTCGACTCGATGGCGTGAGACCGCAGCTGGTCGTGCATATGTACTCTGATAACGTACGTTTTTTTCACCAATCAGAGCGCGCGTTATATCAAAAGTTTATTATAACGACAAATAAAGAAGCCTCGTCTCTGACCTGTTCTGTTGTAAAGCACGCAGGAAGCGGATAGAGCACGAAACACGAGACGTAATCGAAATGTCAAATGTCCGACTCAGTGTGAAATTGTTCGATTAGCCCTTGCAAAGATAACCATATGACTTTCCATGCAAATGTAGTAAAGCAGAGAACCATACGCTCGCATTGCCAGTTAACAATAACGGTAATATATCAGTTTTCTGTAAGCTGTTGAATTTGTAAAAGATCGCAGCCAAATTCACTTGTCGAATAAAGCTATTTACATCTTCGCTTGCATCCCGGGCAAAGGTTGAAAAATTAATTATGTTCGAATTAAAAAAGCTAGGCGTTTTGGAGTAAGATTGTTTAAAATGTTCTGTCAACACCGTAATTAGTTCTTCCCACTGTTTACGAAAACGTTCTTCTCTCTCGATCAGAAACTTTGATACGTCTTCAAAGGTCAGTGTCATTTGTAATTAAACTTGCTATAAGTTAAGTAGTTAAGTACTATAATTAAGGTTAAATTCTCCTTGACAAAATAAGAAGGCTGAACGCTTTCACAAGGTTTCCATACTGCTATCGCTGAAAGGCCCACATTTCTTCCCAGTGGCTACGCCCTCGTCGGTTATCGTGATCAGTTTAATAATAGGCAAGTGACCGGGAACATTTTTCAGTTAGTACAATCCTTGACCACAACGCATTGTAGGAGACCGCTTGAATGCCCGCGGAGGGTACTCTGATTGAGTAGCCTGCTTTAGCTACAATAAACTATAGAACAGACTTATGAATCCATTTTGAAAAGTCAAATGACTCTAAAAACGAGCACTCCATAATAAGGAGCTTTTTTAAAGGCTTCATACCACAGTCGATCTAAACGCCATAGAAAATTCTAGATACCTTTGTGACAAAAACATTCAACTGTGCATAAAACAGCAAAACCGTGCGATCCGAAGTGACGCATATACCTTCTGAGTAGACTCACGACACTCCGATTGGAAGAAAAGAATGTATAAACGCTGTCTATGTAGATTACGAGCGGTCGTCCTTTATTCATTTCTTTTTTTTTTTTTTTTTGGAGAAGATAGAGACTATTCACAGTCTACCGGGTACACCTATTCTATATCAGCACCATTCCAACGAACGGTTAAGCCTTTCTCCTTTAAATCTTCCGCAATCAACTAAATCAGAAGCACTTTTCGAGGGATGATCCACCTCTTCCTCGCTCGACAATTTGTCCACACCCTTCTTAAAGTTTGGTTCGAAGAGTGTATATAATCAGGCTTACTTTGTTCGCAATTTACATAGGTTTTTTATAACTCGGAGTTAAAACAAAGGGATGAACGTAAATGTGCTAATTTGTAGTAGTTGGGGTACATTGAATCGTTAAATCACATTTTGGTTTGTAGTGAACCACCGCACAATAAGAATTCCGCGTTGTTTTTAGCTTTTCGGCGGATGTCGAGTTAATGTTGTGAATAACTTTGGCGTTTTCCTTCTGCAGAGTAAAAGAGCCGCGTCTCCCGAGAACCAAACCAAGAGCAGTATGAGATCTCGTTTGAAGATTACATTTTTTTCTCCAGCATTTCTTCAAAGTGTCTTTAAAGATCGGTATCCGAAAACTGTACACGAATGGGTTGACCAGAGAGTTTGTTAGATATAGAACCTTCACATATGCTAGCCACTCAGAGAGAATATACGATTTACGTAAGTCTTTTATGGTATACACCACAAAGGCTGGAAGCCAAAACATAAGAGAGAAGGCGATTACTAAGAAGAACGTCCTGGACAATTGTAAATTATTTTTGGTCGCTTGGCTCTGGCGGATTGGTGATGGGAGACGCAATCGATTGCGTATTGCAAGGTAACTTACGCACATCACCAACAACGATATGAGCATAACTGAAGTGTTCGTGATGTTGACAAAATTCCGGTTTACCTTTGTCAAATGTACCCTTAAAGCAACTAACGTAGCCATGCCTAATCCAAGTGCCCATATAAAAATGATGCTGTAAATATAAGCTCGAGTGCGCATTACGCGATGACGGAATGGCCGTAGTACCACATAAACGCGTTCTAGAGAAATAAGCGAGAGAAAAAACACAGACGAACGTGAACCAAGCGCTTGAAATACTTTCGCAATGCTTCTGGGAATACTGTGTCTAGCAGTCATGGCGGTCGCTAAAACAAAAGGTTCTGTTACTCCGACAAGGAAATCAGCCACTGCAAGGTTGATAAGAAGAATGCAACTTCGTCTTCTATGTAATCCCTTTGACCAGAAGACATAAATGGTAAAAGCGTTCCCTGAGATGACGACGATTACTGCCAATAGAGAAATAACAATTGCTATATCCATCTTGCTGTCAGTGAATATCTGGTCTTTTTAGGGTCTTTTATGAAGATCGAACGTAAGTCGTCTTGACCTCAAAGTCAATCCCTTAAAAAAACAGCAAATAGAGAACTTTCGCTGATGAAAAGAAATCTATCTGGTGAAACGCTGCTCTCGCTTGTTATTCTTGTACGCATACACTACTGAAGACCGCAGCAAGAGAATGAGGATGTGGTCATTGCGCAACGTATATATTTAATCTCGTGAATAGTTAATTAATGAAATTAGCTTTTTGGATTTGAAAGAAGGTAAATCCTTTTAGTAATACACACATTCCTGACCAAGAGTTCCGTAACTCAATATTTTCCTTTATAAAAAAATGTGACTTAAAAGTTTCACGGCGCCTTATCAAGATCACATTAGTTATGGCCAAACCGAAAAAGTAGAAAACAAACTCAGTGACACACGTTTCTTTATTATCATTAATAATAATAATGATGATGATAATAATAATAATAATAATTAAATAACAATATATAATTATAATAAGAACCTTCCCAGAATCCTTTGCAGCTGGAAAATCGTCAATCCCAAATAACTTGGTCAGTTTGAGGGCAGCAAGACCCCCACGTTGTCTAGAAATAAGTCTTACCATAAACTAATTATTGTACAAGACTAAGGGCGATGACGTCATTGGTCACGTGACTTTGCTCACAAGTGCGTTTTTGCTCACTGTGACGAATTTATTTTGTTATTGAAAAAGCAGTCAACGTGGTTTGAAGCACAATGGTGTGAGCCATTTCGGACTGCCCGGGTACCGAACAAAATATAAATATTAAGGGAGGTATATACAATTTTCAAAAAGTGGGAGTTTGGGACAAGTGCTATCTCGCGTTGCATTAAACGCGAGGAAACAAAAATTTGGATATTGGTAGATATTTTTATGAAATATACATTTTTGTCATTTTTAATGCTGTGATGTCATCGGTCACGTGACCAGAACGGACCGAAGTTTAATATTCGCTCTTAAAGTTTACTAGAACCTTTCTCCAAGAATATTTTTAAGCGAAGTTGTAGTTTAATAAATAGTGTTTTAAAAAATGGCCATGATTACTTTTTCCTAAAAAAGTGCGGCAGTAGAAAATCTAACTGAAAAGTTTGTCAGCTTCCTGCTCAACAACCATTTGAGGTAGGAATAAAAGAAAATTTTGCCTAAGGCTTGAGAGTATGCTCTTTATGATGGCGTTGTCAGTTTCTTCTAATTTCAATTGCTTTTGGCGAGGATCGATGTTTAAGATTTTTTTCAGAGGAGAGGGCCTGGAGGAAAGAACGAAAACGAGGCTATACTTTCGCGCGCTTTTTGTTGACTGCGACGCCGCGCCACAAAAGGTTAGCCAGAAAAAAAAAATTCCACGGACTGGACAACGGACTGGACTTGCATTTTCTTTAAACGGAACTTTTGACGACTTTTTTAATTATTGTTTTTTTATGGCTGCTGTCTGCTCAGGGACAATGTATACCTGAAGGTAAGTTGATACAGATAGTTGTTGCTGTTTGTTAAAAAACAAAACAAAAACAAAAAAAAGCGCGTTTGTGGTACACTTAGGGTGCGTTCGATTGACCGTATTCCGGAATAAAAATACATGGAATT
>JAEMWC010000025.1:2267500-2280000 GCA_016490735.1 Pachyseris speciosa
AAATTGTCAACTATTTTCCCAAAGAAGTACAAATACACTTGCCTCGATCCAAGCCCACTCATAATAAATATCCACAAAAATATGAATACAATCTTCCGTCTGTACAACATTTAACCCCCAAATTTCAATACAACCATTTTTTTTTTACATTTATTAGTAAGCTCTGGCTTGCTGGCTCAGCAACAAATAACTTTCAAAACCATGAGAAGTTAAGTGAGAGAAACAATGTCTACAAGGTCTAAATAATAAGTCAGTAGTGCATGAATGGGCGGGGCAGGGGTTCTGAACCTTCAACTGATTGTACTTTTTTCTTCTGGTTCTACCCCTTACGTAGCAGTATCTACTTATGTCTTAACTTTATTGCAGAGTCTAAAAAAATTGCAAATTCATCACAACTTATCATTGTTCTTACCACCTTGGGAATGCCACCTTGGGAATGCTACTTTTTTGGTAGCCGCTTCAGTACACGTCTATTATTTCAATTTCTGTATTGTAACCGTTTTCTCCATTTTTACTTTGCTTCAGTGTTGCCCCTGAAGAAGGTTAGTCATGTCTCGCCGTAATATATGGCATTAAAAGTTACCCTTTTCGACCGTCATTTTGTTTCTTTGCCTTATATCTACCTTTTTATGGGATATATAATTATATATTGTTATTTCCGGTTTCACTTGTAATAATAATAATAATAATAATAATAATAATAATATAATAATAATTTAGAACTTATATAGCGCATTTTCCATGTGTATATGATCAAACGCGCTTTACAAGCAGATGAAATTGGAATTTGGAAATGTTGAAAAATGTTGGAAAACATACCGCATTACTTTCTTATCCTGCTGCTAATGCAACGTATCGGTCACGAATTTTGCCATTATAAGAAACAGACAAGCTTCAATAAGAATACATCTAAAATTATCTAGTCACTATTCAGTTGTTTAAATATGTGGTAAATTTAAATGTTCCAAGTACTTTCAGCTGTTTCATGTCCTATCCATATTTCTCTTATTGGCACTTCTCTAATGAACAATATGTCACAGGAACCACTAATGCGTTTTAGAAAGCTAAGACGTGCCATGAATGTTTCAACGGCCTCTATTCAAACAGATATCGGTAAACATGTGTTAAAAACGTCAAATTCAATTTCTTTCTTGGGAAGAAAGTTGGAGATGATGCATATCCTGATTTATCACTCACCGTTAAAAGGAACCGGAGATACAAACTAATACCGTGAACTACAACTTATTATGGCATTCAGTTTCATGAAGTATTTGATCTGAACGAAAGGCTGGAAGGCCGGAACATATTGTCAAGCACTCTTTAAGTGACATCCAATTGTTCTTTTTCCTGTGCTTCATATGGCACTGGTATTAATTTAGCATTGAAACTGAAAGAAGGCAATAGCGTAAACTACATAAGAAAATGCAAATCTCGGGATCATTTCTGAAAGTCTTCAGTTACCCTGTAAACGAAACGTAAAGGCAACAATAAAACAAAAACAATCTGAGTATAAATCAGCATAAACATGCAAAAGAGCAAATGAAATAAAGCAATACCCCAAAATGGGCTAGAACGATTGAATTTCCCTGTGTCAATATTAAAGTTCTTGATGTTATTTGGGCGCATGGTTTTGTCTCCTGACAAAGGAAAGGGTTGTTATATTGAACTATAATTAAGCTAATACCGTTATGAACACGTGGATGATCGTCGCAGTTATGAACAACCGAGACAAGGATGTACATTTAATAAATGATGCTAATATTGACTGAGGACACTAATCACTATGAGTGATTAACACAAGGGTAATGTAAAGGGCTAAACATATTTAACAAATAAAAAAGCCACGCCTGTCACCTGTTCTCTTATTAAGCACGCAGGAAGCGGATAGAGCACGAAAGAAGTGTAGGGGAAACACGAGACGTAGTCGAGTGTTTTCCCTACTTCTTGAGTTCTCTAACCGCTTCCTAAGTGCTTCACAACGGAACAGATCATAGCCCAGGCTTCTTTATTTGTTTTATAATAAAGAATTAATTTCGTCACGCGTGCGGCTAAAATTTTCCAAATCCTACGAGTGGCGAGTGGAGTTAGCCGTACATCTGTACTCTGATAAGGCACGTTAAAACAGACCAATCACAATCCTTGTTAGAATGGTTCAAAAAGAAAATGACCGTTTTTATGCTACAGACGTTAAAGTCGTCCAGACGCATTTAACGTCTGAGACGTTAAAGCCGTCTGGTATAAAAACGGGACGCATAAAAGTAGACGATCTAACAGAACAAAACAAGATTTTTCTAAAAATAGACTGGGTTCTATTCTCGGACTGGACGATAGGCACGAGTAAACTCGGCGCCAAAGAAACTTCAAACGCGCGAATGTAAGAACAAATAAACATGGCGGAATTGCAGACTCTGAAATCTAATTGTCGACGTAGTCAAGAAAGACAAGAAATGAAGATGCAAATGTTTTTGACAAAGAAAATCATTCGAGGAAGGGTTTTTAAGGCGATGGACGAGGAAAGACATATGTCCGAAGCATTTGGCTTGTCTGCCGTGGCGACCAAGAGAGCAAGAACAAGAGAGCAAAGAACGAAGTGCTGATTAACAAAGCAATTCAGGGCTAAATACGTCCCAGTTAGGTCGTCCCGTTTTTATACTAGACGCATTTAACGTCTGAGACGTTAAAGTCGTCTGATAAGTGCGTCTAAATGACGCACTTAAATCAAGACGTTAAAGTCGTCAGACGTTAAATGCGTCTGTCTTATTTACCGTTTTTATACTAGACGTTAAAGTCGTCTCGAGACGACTTTAACGTCTCAGACGACTTTAACGTCTCTAGCATAAAAACGGCCAATGATTCAACGCCTCAAGCGCTTTTACGTTACCACGGCATCTTGCAGTTCACCAAAAAGGTTCACAAAACAGTTTAACATTAAAAAGAAGATGTTTACGGATGCCTGTTTGTAAGTGGATATGTATTTTCAAGTGGTGGAAACCTCAGTCTACAGCAAAAGTGGATTAAATCAATTGAAGCTTTGAACACCTGGTTTGTTACTGTTGTTCAGGACTGAAACTCGTATTTATCTCGCGACTGATTGTTTGTTAGTTTGACTTGCGAAGGAAAGTGTTTTTACTACGTTTGACTGATTTTTTTTCGACGTGCCTCAGAAGTGTTAAGAAAATTTACCTTTATGTTTTTAACACGTAATTGGAATGAGTCCTCGTAAAATTAAGGATAATATCACTTGTGTTTTCAGTAACGTCTTATTCTGAAAACACCCGTGATGCTGTTATTTGTGATGTTATTCGCAGAAGCATCTTCCAAATCTATTGAGGCTAACAGCAAGTTTACATACTTAACTCGTACAAGAAGTCTGACTCAAAATAAAAACCCAGGGAAAAATTCGGAAATTGATCGGCCAGTTTTCATTTAGGTAAACTCGATGGCGTGAGACCGCAGCTGGTCGTGCATTTGTACTCTGATAACGTACGCTGTTTTAACCAATCAGAGCGCGCGTTATATCAAAGCTTTATTATAATGACAAATAAGGGAGCCTCGCCTGTGATCTGTTCTTTTGTAAAGCACGCAGGAAGCGGATAGAGCACGAAACACGAGACGTAATCGAAATGTCAAATGTCCGACTCAGTGTGAAATTGTTCGATTAGCCCATGCAAAGATAATCATATGATTTCCTATGCAAATGTGGTGAAGCAGAAAACCATACGCTCATATTGCCAGTTAACAATAACGGTAATATATCAGTTTTCTGTAAGCTGTTGAATTTGTAAATGATCGCAGTCAAATTCATTTGTCGAATAAAGCTATTTACATCTTCGCTCGTATCCTGGGCAAAGGTTGGAAAGTTTATTATGTTCGAATTAAAAAAGCTAAGCGTTTTGGAGTAAGATTTTTCAAAATGTTCTATCAACACCGTAATTAGCTGTTCCCATTGTTTACGGAAAAGTTATTTTCTCTCGATCAGCAAGTTTGATACGTCTTCAAGATTTAATGTCATTTGTAATTAACTTGCTACAAGTTAAGTAGTTAAGTACTATAATTAAGGTTAAATTCTCCTTAACAAAATAAGAAGGCTGAACGCTTTCACAAGGTTTCCATACTGCTATCGCTGACAGGGCCACATTTATTGCCAGTGGCTACGCCCTCGTCGGTTACTGTGATCAGTTTAATAATAGGCAACTGACCGGGAACATTTTTCAATTAATTCAATCCTTGACCACAACGCATTCTAGGAGACCGCTTGAATGCCCGCGGAGGGTACTCTGATTGAGTAGCCTGCTTTAGCTACAATAAACTATACAATAGACTTATGAATCCATTTTTACAAAGTCAAATGACTCTAAAAACGAGCACTCCATAATAAGGAGCCTTTTTACAGGCTTCATACCAAAGTGGATCTAAACGCTATAGAAAATTCCAGATAACTTTGTGACAAAAACATTCAACTGTGCATAGGACAGCAAAACCGTGCCGGAGATCCGAAGTGACGTATATACCTTGTGAGTAGACGCACGACACTCCGATTGGGAGAAAAAAATGTATAAACGCAACCGTGCATGTAGATTACGAGCAGTCGTCCTTTATTCTTTCATTTGATTTCATTTTATTTTTTTTTTTTTGAGAAGAAAGAGACAGTTCACAGTCTACCGGGTATACGTATTCTATATCAGCATCATTCCAACGAACGGTTAAGCCTTTCTCCTTTAAATCTGTTGAGCTTAGAACGAAACCCACCGATCAGAAATTATCCGGAAGCAACTAAACAAGAAGCACTTTTCGAGGGATGATCCACCTCTTCCTCGCCCGACAATTTGTCCACACCCTTGTTGCAGTTTAGTTCGAGGTGTGTATATAATCAGGCTTACTTTGTTCGCAGTTTACATAGGTTTTTTAGAACTCGGATTTAAAACAAAGGGATGAACGTAAATGTGCTAATTTGTAGTAGTTGAGGTACATTGAATTGTTAAATCACATTTTGGTTTGTAGTGAACCACCGCACAATAAGAATTCCGCGTTGTTTTTAGCTTTTCGGCGGATGTCGAGTTAATGTTGTGAATAACTTTGGCGTTTTCCTTCTGCAGAGTAAAAGAGCCGCGTCTCCCGAGAACCAAACCAAGAGCAGTATGAGATCTCGTTTGAAGATTACATTTTTTTCTCCAGCATTTCTTCAAAGTGTCTTTAAAGATCGGTATCCGAAAACTGTACACGAATGGGTTGACCAGAGAGTTTGTTAGATATAGAACCTTCACATATGCTAGCCACTCAGAGAGAATATACGATTTACGTAAGTCTTTTATGGTATACACCACAAAGGCTGGAAGCCAAAACATAAGAGAGAAGGCGATTACTAAGAAGAACGTCCTGGACAATTGTAAATTATTTTTGGTCGCTTGGCTCTGGCGGATTGGTGATGGGAGACGCAATCGATTGCGTATTGCAAGGTAACTTACGCACATCACCAACAACGATATGAGCATAACTGAAGTGTTCGTGATGTTGACAAAATTCCGGTTTACCTTTGTCAAATGTACCCTTAAAGCAACTAACGTAGCCATGCCTAATCCAAGTGCCCATATAAAAATGATGCTGTAAATATAAGCTCGAGTGCGCATTACGCGATGACGGAATGGCCGTAGTACCACATAAACGCGTTCTAGAGAAATAAGCGAGAGAAAAAACACAGACGAACGTGAACCAAGCGCTTGAAATACTTTCGCAATGCCTCCGGGAATACTGTCTCTAGAACTTGTGGCGGTCACTAAAACAAAGGGTTCTGCTACTCCGACAAGGAAATCAGCCGCTGCAAGGTTGATAAGAAGAATGCAACTTCGTCTTCTATGTAATCCCTTTGACCAGAAGACATAAATGGTAAAAGCGTTCCCTGAGATGATGACGATTGCTGCCAATAGAGAAATAACTACTGCTATTTCCATCTTGCTATGAATATCTGGTCTTTTAGGGTCTTTTGTGAAGATCGAACGTAGGTCGTCTTGACCTCGAAGTCAATCCTTTAAAAGAAAAAAAAAAAAAAACAGCAAATAGACAACTCTCGCTGATGAAAAGAAATCTATCTGGTGAAACTCTACTCTCGCTTGTTCTTCTTGTACGCTTTATTATCGCATGCACTATTGAAGGCAGCAGCAAGAGAATGAGGATGTGATTATTACGCCACGTATATATTTAATCTCGTGAATAGTTAATTAATGAAATTAGCTTTTTGGATTTGAAAAGAGGTAAATCCTTTTTATAATACACACATTCGTGACCAACAGTTCCGTAACTCAATATTTTCTTTTATTAAAAAAAAAAATGTGACTTAAAAGTTTCACGGTGCCTTATCAATATCACATCAGTTATGGCCAAACCGAAACAGTAGAAGGCAAACTTAATGACACACTTCTCTTTATTATCATTATGGAAAACATACCACATTACTTTCTTATTCTACGCCGAATACAAAGTGTCAGTGACAAATTTTGCCATTATAAGAAACAGAACAGCTTCAATGAGAATACATCTACAATTATCTAGTCACTATTCAGTTGTTTAAATATGTGGTAAATTTAAATGTTCCAAGTACTTTCAGCTGTTTCATGTCCTATCCATTTTTCTCTTATTAGCAGTTCACTAATAAACAATATGCCACAGGAACCACTAATGCGTTTTAGAAAGCTAAAACGTGCCATGAATCTTTTACCGGTCAGATATCGGTAAATATGTGTTAAAAACGTCAAATTTAATTTCTTTCTTGGGCTGGGGGGGGCTTTCCCCTCGCTCCTCCCCCCCCCCACTTTTTAACAGTAAAAAGCAAGTGACACTAACAAAAATCGAGGTTACTTTTCTATTAAACGTTTTACCGAAAACTGATTATTCTTGTTTTAAAACACCTCTTTTTTTTGTTGTTGCTGAAAGTGTATGAGTTTTGCCACACCTTGTTAGATTTAAATACATTTCCAGCCATTTTAGAGGACTTAAATTAAAAAAATTTCCGGGAGAGCATGCCCTCTGAACCCCCAAGTTGACTAACGTTTACGAGTTCTAAGCGAGCTCTCCCACCCCCACCCCCCAGTTGCAAACTTGCTGCACGGGCCCTGATGCATATCGTGATTTATCACTCACCGTTAAAAGGAACCCGAGATAGAAAATTTTTCCTGTTCACATGATACCAGAATGACTTTCATTCGTTCCATAATGTAGCTCGTACTGCGTTCACATGACAAAATCGAAGGTAGGCGTTCTCTCATACGCAATTTTTACGCCAGCTTAAAAAGAAAGATGGCGCAAGTTTCTCGAAACATGTTATCGTGCCTATTAATGGGCATATCCACAAGTTTAACTAACAGCTTGACCATCGGACTGTTTTGGGGGGCTAAACAGAAAAGAAGATCAGCCGTTTTCACTCTTAGTTCAAATTGGGGCTTCCCTAATGGGAATATATTTGCTAAAAGAAGAATCCAAAGAAGAACGAGAAGATCACGTCGTTGTCCGCCACCTTGAAAACGATACGCATACGCCACTCACTGCAGACTACACGGTTTTTAAACACGGTTTGCGGCGGTTCATCTCGGAACGGAGGCAATAATTGGCCAAAATTTGACTGTGTAGCTTATAATGAGATCTTTCAAATTTAAGTGATAGCTGAAACATGGTTTGTTTCCTTCTCCTGGTGCAACATCTGGCTGCTGCAAAACTGAATCTGCATACCCCTGAAGGGCATTCAACAACTACACACCAGCCATCAATATCATCATGTTCAGCTGATGTATCATCAACATCAGCACTGAAAATGTTGTTTGGCAATTTTATGTTTTATCCTCTGTAAGAATTTTAAAAGTTTGCAAATCACCACTTGGTGTGTCAGTGTTTTGAAAAAACCCACTCCACTCTTCATGGACAATATGCAAACAAACAACTTACAAACTTCCTAATTTTCAAGAAACTCTTCTTAGCACCCACCCCCCACCCCTCCCCTGCCACCCCCACCCAAAAAAAAGGAAACTGAAAGTAAAAACTTTTAAACATTCGCTGTGAAATTTGATTCAGATGGGCGAATTTTGATATGCGTTACGAGGATTTGGTTGTTTACTTAGATTAAATGATAACGAAGTTTTGTGAATCAAGACACTCAGAAAAACAGACAATAATCTTTCCTAAGTGAAAGCGTATCCCAGATAAGAATGTTGAACATGCCTGAAAAACAAACGCGTTCAATTTTCGCCTCGAGCTAATCTACGCGACGGTGAAGCAAGCTAGTGAATTTCGAGTCATTTTGAACACACTGCTGTGAAACACAATTTATTGACTACATTAGCAAAATTTCGCCAAAGTTACTTTGAATACAGTGAATCGGCCGATTAAAGATAAAGCACGGTAAAAATTCACATTCGAACCTGTAATTTTATTGCAAGTCGGATTCCCAGAAGAGCTGAAATATTTCCGAGTAAGTCAATAATTGTTGTGATGATAGATGGCTCCACGGTTACCGTAAAAGCTTTATTAAGCCCCCACCGCCTCTCTTTTAACCCCCCTGTCTAAAAGTCGGTTTTTGAAATAAGCCCCTCTTCTCTAATAAGTCCCCCCACTCTCCCTTTGGGACACGAGATTTTTTAAATATTCCCTCCTCTTCCCTCCCCCCGTTAGTTTTATTATTATTATTATTATTACAACACTGTTTCCTGCTCGGTATTAAATACTTAAGTTTCACTGCAGTTCTTTGAGACTTGTACGGAAACTATTTAACACGAAAACGGCGTGTTCAAAGATTTGAAATAAGCCCACCCCCCTCTCTATCAAGCCCCCCTATCCAATAAGCCCCCCGTTAATAGGGCCTGAAATTAAATAAGCCCCCCCGGGGGCTTAATAGAGCTTTTACGGTATTCAATAACCGTGGAACCATCTATCATCTCAAGAATTATAATATTGGCGCCATATTAATTAAGGGGGTGACACACTAGGCGATTTTATACGCCGATCACTTGCGATCGACGAAAATCACCTAGTGTGTCTGGTGCAGTGATTGCGATTTTCGCCGGTCGCCGCGATCGGCGTATAAAATCGCAGGTATCTGAATTGTCGGATATTGGCGATTAAATTCGCCGGCATTCGCTTAGTGTGCCCGTTCCCGAGATTTTGTGCGCTCATCGCTGCGAATCGCCAGTAAAGTCAGCCAATCAGATTGGGCGATTTTATCACACGACTTTTCAAAATGGCCGACATTAACGGGTAATGATGGCCTCGACGCTACCTGGGAACAAAACTGGAGTGGCAAATCGAGGCAAATCGCTGGGATCGGCAATAAAATTCGCCTACTGTGCCCGCATAAATCGCCAGCGAGATCAAATTCGCCACGATCGGCGTATAAAATCGGAGGGAGCTTAAGGAACAACGAAAACGTCATTTCAAAATGTAACTTCTCGTTATTGTAACTCTTTCGTGATTTTCCCAACTTGTTTAACTTGTAATATGCTGACGACCTATCCTGGAGCTAAATTAGTAAAAACCACATTGAAGTTAGGAAAAAGAAAGACGAGTTCACCGTCATACGCTCACGTTCTCCACAAAACCTAAACTTCGTCATTTCACATTGTTGTTTTGCTGTGGACGGAAAAGAAATGTACCAAAATGTAAAACGCATGTGCAGGGCTATTGTTTTTGTTTATTAGGCCTATTGTTTTGTGGCGTTCTCGTTGCAGTCGCCGTTGTCGTTGCTTAAGCTATCTAATTAACTAGGGGGCAAACGCGGCTTAACTTACAGTTAATGTATGGGATTTTGACCAACTTTAAACCGCTGTAACACCGCTACAACGACCGTCAACAAATTTTTAAGATTTCATACAAACCTCTCTAATCAAAATGATGCAAATTACCGCAAATTTAGAAGCCACATGAGAAGATTTATAATTCTAATTTACGGACGTCGTACCTTCGTTAATGGCCTTATTTTCTGTAGAATGAACGATATCAATAAAACCGTTAAAGGTAGTTGCAAATGTTGGATATCCGCCTCTTTTTAGCGGCGTTACAGCGGTTCAAAGTCACTCAAAATTCCATACATTTACTGTAATTTTAGCCGCGTTTGCTCCCCCATCCTAGTTAAAGGGGCACTGTCACGCTATTGTACCATCACATAATGGTCTAGTTTTGCTTCCAGAGACTGCAGTACTTCATCGACACTATAAACTCCTATATTCCATCACAGATGACGAGCATGGAAATAGATTGAAATTTGAAAAAACTTGCCAGTTTTTTCAAAATTTCAAGCTATGCATTGAAAAATCGCCAAAAAAAGTTATTATGGTTAGCTCTCCCTGCTAAAATGTCATTGGAATTAATCTTGTAGGAGCATTTTTTGCACGATAACAGGTAAAAGGCAGTCATTTTAACAGAATTGGAACCAAAAATAGCATAAATCCCGGTGACAGTGCTCCTTTAATATGGCGCCAATAATCGTGGAACCATCTAATCACGGTGATTTGCGAAGCACCAAAACACAATATGTCCTTTAAATGCGAATTCTTCGCTATGAACTAACTGATTCCTCTTTTTAAGCTGTCGAGTGACCCTTAAACCTTGCTCTCTTGATTTACAGTTTTAAAAATCTGTGTTTTCCTTGTGAGAACGACCCACTGCTATCTTAAACTGGCTCACTGTGAAATGAACGAGCAATTTTGACCATGTGCTAAAATGGCCAGGTTACCTGGGGGGGTTACACCAAAATTTAGCCCCTATCAACAGACAGCTATAAGTCGTTCATTGCGCTTGCGCGTTTCCACGACTTAAGAACGTGAGTATAAATGAGCATAAACATGCAAAAGAGCAAATGAAATAAAGCAACACCAAAAAACGGACTAAGACGATTGAATTTCCCTGTGTCAATATTTAAGTTCGTGACGAAAAACTCGCCATATGGGCGCATGGTATTGTCCCCTGCTAAGAGAACAGGTTGTTATATGGAACTATTAACTGAGCTAATACCGTAATGAACATGGCAGCTGACATGTAGATGATCGTCGCAGCTATGAACAATCGAAACAAGGATGTTCATTCAATAAATGATGCTAATATTGATTGAGGACACTAATCACAATGAGTGATTAACACAAGGGTAATGTGAAAGACTAAACATATCTAAAAAATAAAAAAGCCACGCCTGTGATCTGTTATGTTGTAAAGCACGCAGGAAGCGGATAGAGCACGACCGAGGTGTAGGGGAAACACGAGAGGTAATCGAGTGTTTTCCCTTGACAAAGTCAATGACACACTTTTCTTTACTTGATTATGGATACCGCATTACTTTCTTATCCTGCGCTGAATGCAACGTGACAAATTTTGCCATTATAAGAAACAAACAAGATTCAATGAGAATACCTCTAAAATTATCTAGTCACTATTCAGTTGTTTAAATATGTGGTAAATTTACATGTTCCAAGTACTTTCAGCTGTTTCATGTCCTATCCATACTTCTCTTATTGGCACTTCTCTAATGAACAATATGCCAGAGGAACCACTAATGCGTTTTACAGAGCTAAAACGTGCCATGAATGTTTTACCGGCCTTTATTCAAACAGATATCGGTAAATATGTGTTAAAAACGTCAAATTCAATTTCTTTCTTGGGACGAAAGTTAGAGATGATGCATATCGTGATTTATCACTCACCGTTAAAAGGAACCCGAGATACAAAATACAGTCAAACCTCTATTAAGCGGTCACCCTTGGGAAAGAACCAACTGACCGCTTAATAGAGGTTGACCGCTTAAAAGAGGTTTTCCAAAATTTAGATATAATATGGTTAAAATGGAACCATGACATTTATATAGTATGTTGTATCGGGTTAACAACAACAGTGACACAAAATATGAGGAAAACGTCAAGTAACTTCATGTTCAAGGAAGTTCACGCCTAAACTTCTAATGTTCTTTGTAAGGCAATCGTCTTTGTTGTAAACCACATTAATAAAGTACAGTTTTGGCATTCGACATGAACCACTCTTACGCTGATGGTATGTATATTATGTTGTATTTAACCCACTGGCACCCGTGCCGGCCAAAACCGGCCGTAAAAAACTCCCATGCTTGAAAACGTTGCAACTTTCTCAATCGCACGAATATTGCCTTAACTGTTAGTTGTGAGCACGAAATGGAATGCCCTTTAAATTTGGATATCCAATAAATGCAAGAAACGTAGTGATTTTTACCAAAGATGGTCTTTTGAGTTTGGACAAGAACGAAACTGACCGTTTTTAACGTCAAAGAGAAACGACAAAAATGCCCCTTTTTGCCTTCATGTTTTTTAAGGAAATCATCGCCGAAAAACCAAACTTCAACCATCATGACGAAATTCAGTCCTTTTTCTAGCTTAGAAATGACTTTTTTTGTTGATATTCTTCTCCCGAGCGTAGATACAGCCTTTTGTTCCAGTGCATTCGGGCCTTTCCGCCATTTTCAACATCTAGACCACATTGCATGCTGGGAAACAGCGAGAATT
>JAEMWC010000025.1:2282500-2299500 GCA_016490735.1 Pachyseris speciosa
CGAACCGAAATTTCCGGATTTTGTTGGTAAATGGTAAACAACCATTATCAACTCCGTTGGTAAACCAAGTTTTAGTAATCATACATGCCTGCTAAAAAGTCCGCTGACCAACCTGACTGTTGTGGCATCAGGTGAGACATGTCACATATTGGAAACATATGGGACAGTTAAACTAGTTCAGGCAAGTAGCTTACCCTTTTGCGAGAACAACTTGGTCATTGCCCTTCTAAAAGCAATATTTCTTTTATTCCTTAGGCACTCTCTGAGACAGATTGCAGGTAATGAATGGCCTGACGTTTCGAAGTAGCCGAACAGGCAAGTGATGTAACCTGAGTCGAAGCTGGTGCTGCTGTTCGTTTATGGTGTTCGATGTGGCCGTTCGATGTCGTTTGAACGGTCTTCGAACCTTTCGAGCATTTGCATTCAGAGTGTTTTTCTTTCTACTTCAGTTGACCTCATAATAAACGTCTGTGTTTTTTGTTTTCTTTAAGGCTTAAGCCTTTGAACAGGAGGAGAAGTGAAGAAGTGTGACGTGACAGAAGTGTGCGACATTCCCGATTTCCCGTGCAAGCTGGCGGCGATTTGTTTTGCTCTGGTTGGAAGATACAAGGTAAATAACTCATTGTTTTCGTCTAATGTCTCGCCAAGAAAGGGTATCAAAAGGCTCATGTGTGTTTGTACGTTGATTTTCTTGATCATTTTGGCTCCTAGACCATGCAAAACACCGCCCTGAATTCCGCGGGATTACTATGATTGCACAACTGTCCTTCTCTGCTGTCTAAAAAGAATAGCTTTTTTGATCGAACGCTCCCGATTTAATAACTGTAAAACTGACCTCCTTGATCCAGCGTTCCGTGAATCTCGAAGATTGTTCTGTTTTACAAGTCTTTGTGGTATGGTCCTTTGGTGATCATGAAGTAAGTAATTGCTTGTTATGCGCTAGTCATTTGTTTCCCCCGCTCCCCCACCCCCGCGACATAGCGAGGGAATTTGCAAACAAGCAAAGCTAATTATGGGGAATTCCACCACCCACCAGGGCAGAATTTCTTTGTAAAACCACCACCCCCCGGGGATAGCTGAAAGACCTTGTAAAAGAAGGGATTGTCTATTTCTGCGCTAAATACATTTTGAGAAACAACAACTATTAGGAATGTTTCAACCAGCATAAAATACTTACCACTGAGGTTGTTTGGAGTATAGCTTTTTGATCAGACAAATAGTGTGGGAGAATAACCAATAAGCTGAGAGAAGACTTGAAAATCGTGAGCCATGCCACCAACAAACACAGTTGTTTGGTACCCCCTCTTGAACTCGTCTTGTTGAGAGAAACCTGGCCACATGGGTGGCTGTCACAATACAGGGCATATGTACTACCTGGGGTACATTTTGTTTTAAGCACTTTTAGTGAGGGGCTAAGATTTAGGAAATCGTGATTGCAAAATTATTAAGAAGATAAATTCAAGATAGCTATAAGCTAGTTCGCCTTTTCAGAAGGAAGTACAAATTTCAGTTGGCAACAACATTGCTACTTTACGGGGGTTTAAAAGGCATTTGAGATTCTAAAGCAAAAAGGGACAAAGAAAGTGCATTGGTAAGAACTTACACATGACATGAAATTCAGAGTATTTTAATACACTAGGGGCCACATCCTTGGGACTAGTCCCATGAAACTGCTTATGTCATTATGTAGAAATTTACAGTACCACCTGAAAGTATTGACCCATTGGGACAAGGCGATACCTCGTCTATGGCGCGGGTAGTGGCCGTGCGTCCACCGTGGTATAAAAAAATTGTTCCCGCGGGAAAACCAGGGTACAATTTTGCCACGGGAATACTGCGGGAGAAGAGATGAGGTAATGCCGCGGGGAAAGAACAATGACGATTAATTCCAGGTGTCAAAAAAGCAGAAGGACTGTAAGGTGCGAAGATTCACGGACATAAAAATAACGCTGTGCGCGATTTGCATATGGACTCGTAATTTTTGAACCGGCTTCTACATAATGTAAAGTCGAAGTCTTTGAAACGCTAAGGGGCTTGCCCTGGTAAACGCCTGCCTTGGTTAAACGCCGTATTTCGCATGTGAAGTACGGCATTTGTCCCAATTCTTGGCTTGCATGTCACGCAAGCATCATGCAAATAAAAAATAAAATCACTTATCTTTCAATAAATTAAGTCAAGAAACTGAGATAGTGTAGAAGAGTAATAAATAAACAATGTATCAAAGTTTCAGCGTTGTGCGATGTTCCGAACTCGAGTTATTCGGTAAAGAGTACCACTCAAAATTATAGTTTTTAGTATGTAGACGCCATGCTGGCACCGTGTTTGTGTGAGGAACCCCAACATGGCGGTCGGAAATCCATTGGAAACATCTGGAGCTCACTTTTTCTCTTCCAAAAGATTTTTTCTCTCTGCTAAACTTCAGAACATTAGCATAGACACTTCTCTTAACATATAGGTTATTCAGAACTCGAAAACACAACGTAAATTGATATTTTCGTGTACGTGATATGTTTCTCAGACGCAACCACGATGTCAGGCATTGTAAAAAAATCTAAATTCAAACTACTTTATTTTCAAAACAAAGCATGCTACCGAGCATAAAACACACAAGCTGATATATCTTTAAAATGTCTTTAACCTAATGAGGTAAGACATCAAAATTTTTAATTTTAGTTTTTTCTGATGACGCGTGCTGATTTTAGTTGGATCGGCTGGCCTTTTCTTCCCTTCTAAACGTAATTCGTGGACAACTTGGGAAATTTTAAAATTTCGTGTATAGAATGGCAAAATTCTTAATTTGACATACTCTGATGTTCGAACCATCTTTGCTCCGGAGCTCACGTTGTGTTGCTGTCACGTGCTTTGCTCGAATTTGCATAAAACGCCGATATGCACCAACGACCAATAGCGACGCGCACTATTACTATATAAAATAGATTTTGTCACTTTAGTCCCCCGCCGTGACTCAGACAAACATTGCAGTTCGCTAAAGGAAAATGTGTAGGCGCGAGTGACAATTTTCGAACAAAACATGAAAGAATCATTAAAGTCATAGTATTTGCTTTCCAGAAGGGCGATAAATGGTTAGCACCAAACACTGCTGTTTGTGTGAGTGCAAAACGGACTGGAGGTATCCAAAAAATGCCAAAAATGCCTCTGATTGACAGGAATCTGGGTATTTATTCCATTCCCAAAATCTTCGCAACATATTGGGAAGTGTGAATGTTGGCTAATAGCTTGTTCACGGGAATTCTTTACAGAGAGAAACATCTCCCGGCCAGAAATACATACATTTGTGTCAGAAGCATAAGCTTCTCTTTGTTCCCTTCACTGGCCCAGAGAAAACGGTCCCACTGCTAAATTTTCCGATCCACTGAGCAAATCTCACACCAAACAATGGGCGTGTCTACCCCAACTGAGAAAGGCTCCAGAAAACAATACCAGAGCCACTGGCAAAGATAGAAAACCTAATCGACAAGAATTTTGCGAAAATCTATAACGGCCGACAGCGAAGGTAGCCTGCGAGCAAGTCTCTTGGGGCTTGTTCGCAATGCTCCCAGAGTCGTGAGTAGTCTGTGCCATGATAATATTGCCGGGGCGGATTTCAGCTCTTATGGAACACTTCGTTGCGAAGATCACATAAATAAATTCTGATTAATTTTCTCGACCACGTTTGCCCTTTGCATACCATCAACTATTGGACTTGTAAGGATTCTTCTGCAATGGAAAATGCAAAAACTGGTCGAACAAGTGAGTTTTCGATAAGATAGAGACTACATGTATTTATCTGTTTCCAGAAAGGAAAATCGAGCAATCATATGTGCACAAAATTTTCACTGCGTTCATTCAGCTGGTATATTGTAAGCTTAACATTTAGAGACATGCAAAATGCCATTTTTCCGCAGTTAGCCCAACTCAGGAGGTTCCTTTAATACTCGGATCAAGCGTGTGGTGATGTCCGCTCTTTCATTCTCTGATGCAGTCGGACACAAGTTCATCGCATTTTCCACTCGATTTGAAACCCCGGCACTTCAACCACCGCTTTAACTGCCCCACAGTGTTGTCTTCTGGTTCTCTTCAAAATCTAGAGAAGGGAACATTGTTATCTTCAGTCAGAATGGTTAAAGAGGGAAGAGAACTGGTCGTGAATGACATAATTTCAACTCACACTCTTACAGAAAAGCGATTTGTTTGTCTGAGTCACCCAGGGGGCTCCAATTTTGTGACGTCATTAGTGCGCGTCGCTATTGAATTTGGATTTGTTCTTTGAAATCTCGGCCTGCCTTACTTAGAATTTCTTGGTAATTTGTTCGCTTCCCTTAATATCTTAGTTCTAAATAACTTCGAGTCAATCTAACAATGTTTTGGATCTGTTATAAGCTTAAGTCAAAATTCCTGTCCGGTTGCCGGACATTGAGACATAACATGTAAACTGATATTCGTGCTCTGAGCAGCATAACATGTAAATTTCATATTTGTACTCTGAGCGTCACAAAACATGCCGAAATATTCTTTCCTTTCTTTCTTTCCATCAAGATGCCAACAGATCTGTTTACAGGTCACATTCCACAGGTCAGCACACACTGTAAATGAATAAAACTTTGAAGCCGAACTCCATGCGAGCGCGCCGAGCATAAATGTGGTTCGAAGATTTGATTCAAAATAGTCGCTACAATCGCTAATATCAAAATAATTTACAATCAAAATATTTCTCCAAAAATTTTTATTTATGGTTGGATCCTAACAATAGAATCATTTCTGCCCATGTATCAAAAAAGCTGATAGATCTATGTGTAGGGCCCATGACTGTCCTTCCTGTTCAAGATTTCCTGCTGAAACTTTTAGGTGCTACTTTGTCACTTGAAACACAAAGGAAAGAAAAGCCTATTCAAACTCGACTGTGGTATTTTATTACCTCGGTTTTACCTCGGTTAATTTTCCCGCGGCAACTTTGGAGCCTGACCGAAAAGTTCCCTCGGCAAAAAAGCGGCCTACCGTGGGGAAAAACTGAGGGAAAGTCGCGAGGAGGTCACGCGGCAAAGACGCGGAAAAGAGGTCAATACTTTCAGGTAATACTGTAAGTTGCAGAACATGAGTTTTGTCCAGGGCCGTTTTAAATTGGGCTAATTAGGTGGGACTAGTCGCAGGGAATTGCTTCTCGTAAGTGTGTACACACCACAAACTTTGCTTCAGGGTCTCGTCCCCTCACTGGTCCCTGAGACCAGTCCCTGAAAGAAAACTAAGCATTATTTGTAAGTTGAGGTTCAGTAAAAAAGAATAAGTACATATACTGACATATTTAATGTTCATACATTATATATTAAATTTTAACAAGCAATAAAGAGAATCAGACTTAATACTAGATAAAAACAATGCTTGATTATCTGTATTTTTCTGCTTTTCCATTCTAAAAGAACACCTTATATTTCCAGGCTGGTTTTGTTCTTAATAAAAAAATGTGCTTTTTTGCAAAATCTCAGCCTGGTGTTTATACTGTATTGGAATATCAGAATTTGCTCTTTCATAAATGTTTAGAAACTGAAGCCTTGCAAAAAAAGCTAGGCTGAGAAGATATAACAATTAATTCTTCCAAAAAATGTATTTGTTGTATTATGTACTTACTGATTATCAACGAAAAGCTTAGCATACTCCTCAGCTCTGTCCTTTATTCCAGCATTTGAAAAAAAAGCTTTCCATCTAGAGTGATGAAAGTGAAATCACACATTAAACGGAATTCGTGCAACAACACAGCGTAAATATAGTCTCTGGATAAAGGTCAAAGTGTTTTCTTTCAAATGCCATCAGTCTTATCAACGGATGCATTCATTTACATAAGGATATAAAAGGATTGTTGACACTTACTTCGTCACGCTATCCTCTCTGGTAGCGATGTTGGATCGCTGCTTGTGAGGAATGCACCCAGAATCCTTTGCACACAGTCTCCTCGTGAGCGCCATGTTTTTGAAAATTTCCCCGGGGTTTCCCGGGGGTATTTTAGGTCAGGCAAATTTGAGGTAAAGTCCCTTGGGGTCTGGGCATAAAATCATCGCAAAGCTGCAGTAATTCCCCTGCTATTGCCCGACAAAGTCCCTGCATGTCGCGGGGTGGGGGGCGGAGGAAACAAATGACTAGGGCATTATTATATGGCTGGCTTGTTCAGCGGTCAAGATGAATTAATTCTCCTGCTGTGATTGGCTACCCACGAGGTCAAGATGGAGCCATCTTGACCCCTCGGGATAGCCTGTTTGTCCCGTGTTTTACTGTCTTTTAATAGCGTCCTTTGAGTCATATAATAAATCCTTTATTGACCAAGCTTGTTCAGTCAAGATGGCGGGATATTGGCCTCGTTCTTGGCCAATATCCTGCCGTCTTGACCTCATGCTTGGCCAACAACCCATATTTAATGTGTTTTTGTGTCCAGTGGGCATGCGCTCTAGACTCTATCTACTCAGAGCTGTTCACTGTCCACAATTGCATCATCTTCTGTTGGAGTATGGACTCAATTTTCTTCAATTGATTTGAAAATGTGGATATGCAAACTGACAATAAAAGAGGCACGTCAGAATATCAACAAATGCTGGAGTTGCAATTTTTCTTGATGGATCCGAAAACTTGGATACATCATATCCAATGAAAATTTTTCATGGACAAGCTGCATCTGATCATTCTGCATTCTTGTAGCTATTGTAAATGTATCTGTGTGTATAAATAGTGATAAGGTTGATTTCTCTCCAGGTTGGGAATATTACAGCTACCAATGTTTTGAGAAAATCAGCATGTTGCTGTGCACAAAACACCTATGAAAAGGTATGCAACCTGAGCCACCATCTATTTCTTAATTACTAGACTTTATTTAGAACGCAGTAAGCTACAAGGGACAATATATATGTTGTCGTTCAGTTTTAATCCTTGGGTAAATTTTATGAAGCGGCTGTTGCTGTGGTGACAAACTGCTTCTTGTATTACCAATTTTTTCTTGTTATCTTGTCCATGAGTCGCCCTGTACCCCACTTGGCCAGAGGAAGAAAAAAGAACATAAGTAAATAAATAGCTTTTTTTAACACCGGTGTTGGGGCTTGAACATGTGACCCTCAGATCACAATGCTCACATTCGGCCCTGATCTGATTGCACCATCATGACATCACTTCTTTTAGTGAGAGAATTTTTTAATAATTAACGTGACTAGGCCAGTCACACATTGTCTCTTTAAAAGCCTTTTCAACTGAAATGGTAAAGGCCGTCATAGTCACGAATCGTTAAGCCTCCCATAGCAAAGGAATTTAATTGACAGCGTTTGTTTTGACTGGTTTTCAGAACACTGATGAATTGGAGTGCGATGTTCTTATTTGACAAATTCGGGAAAATCAAAGAATGAATCTGATCTAAACTATGATATTTTAATTAAGATGTGTCAAGCGATTCGGAAGATCGTTATAGTCTTTAAACTCAACTTGTAGGTTTCGGTGGCCATAGAATACAAAGTGATGTTTCATGACACTAATTTTCTTCATGGTCAACTAATTAATGCAGATTGAAAGGCTCTTGCACAAAAATATCAGTCACAGTAAGAAATCGTGAAAGCCTTTTTAAAAGAAATGTTTAGTTAGAATTGAATTACTGTAATGTACATCCTATAGAAAACAAATTTATTTGAGAGCATTCCTTTTGACCCAGTTATGATAAGCAAGTGTTGACAGAGTAGTGGACTACGTATGAGTGATGGTGCAATAGTGAAAATCAACAACGCAGCCCTGTGTGGCATTGTTTGAACAAAGCTTTTCTTTGCTGTGTTGGAGATATCAGTTATCAGCGTAAAACTGGTTAACAGATCTGAGATGCCGGTTTTACCAAAGTCTTTGCTTTCTTTGAATTTGTCAATCAAATCGAAGTGCCAGTGTTCTCTTGAGTAGCAAATATCCCCAGGATCGGTTCACCATTTTTCCGTGTTAAATTGCAAAATCAGTTTGCAGCTTAAGTGTTGACAAAAGAAGAAAAACAAGTGAAAAGGAAAAAAACAGATCGGAAAAGAAAAAACTTGACTCATTATTATTCATTACTATACACAAGAACATGCAGCAAGAACTTCCAATCCTTGAAGAACTTTAGACTTGGACAAATTTTCGCATGAGAGATCTCAAAACAACATGGTGGATATCGATGTTGCATTTTGGAGAGTAAGATTGTCGATCACAAAGAGGCAATGGTGTATTTTGTGGATAAAAACATTGATGTCTTCGTAAATTTACTGACAGGGTTCGGAAAATCGCTAATTTGTCAGTCTTTGCAGTTGGTTTTTGGATGTGACACACAACATTACGTGCCACATTTTACACAGTGGTTTCATTGTCTGACTGCAAATGATTGTTGACAGTTTCACAGGACAGTGAACAGATATTTTCACTTTACAACTTCCAAAGGGCTAACGGTCTGTCACCCATTTTGAGAGCAAGGCACTTTGAGTCAGAGTAAATGTCAAATAGGCATGGAAATAGGTGAGGGTATGATAAACCAACCGGCTTTGCTTGTTAGCAGTGGTGTCATTTTGAGGACTGAATTTCCTTGGCGCTTGATGAAATGATCCCAGATTGACTTCTGCAATTTTCCGATGCTGCAGAACTTTTGCCATTGTCTTCTTGCAAAGAAATAGAAGTGGTAGGAAGATGACAGATTTCAGTGATTTTGCAAAGGAATGTGTGACTGGTTTCAGCAGACGTCTTGTTGGGGAGGAAAGATGACAAGCGTAAAGTCACACATTTAACCTAACCAACAATGAAATGTATGGAACTTTAGTTACCAGCTCATATGGTTGCCAAGGACTGGTTGTTTTCTTACTCAGTCATTTTCAAAGGGACTGAAATAAGGAACTGGTAACAAAAGCTATAAGCTACAGTTGTAAGACTGATTTCTGAACACCAAAACCATGTGATGAAACATTTTATTGAGACAGAAATGTAAGCAATACATGTCAAGAGAACTTCATGTAAATTGTCACAATTGTTTTAAGTAAATAAAGACATAAATTTCTAAAGTATTATTAAAATAGTCTAAAACGCTACATGTATGAGTAATTCAAACCGTTGGACATGAGTGAATTTGAGTCAGGCTCTTTTTAAGTCTTCTACAAGCTTGATATTAGCTGACAAAATGCTTTCTCAAACAAAGAAACAGTCAATGCTTAGATGAGTAATTGTAATTTTTTCTGTGGTGCTATGCATCTCAAGATTGAACTGAACTACAAATTGCAAACTTGCTGTTGTGAAAACTTGTAGAAAAAAATTAATGTTGTTGACAGACTTATGCAAGACAACATGGGATTACTGCAATGGGTTCTTTTGGTCAAATTCACTGAATAGTATAAAACTCATTGATCATTTACTATGAGACCATGTTTATACCTTATTAAGCGGCCATTGCATTTTTTTTTGTAGTTTTTTTTGTCGTGGTGTCCGCCGAGAGACCCGTGCCCCTCTCGGCCAGAGGAAGAACAATGACACAAGTAAAGAAATAAATTTTCTAATAGCGGCACCCGGACTTGAACTCGCAACCTTCAGATCCCAGCCTTGGCCCCTTATCTGATTGTGCTAATGAGACATCTCTTGGAGTTACTAGAGAATTTTGTAGTAAAGAAAGTCATTAGGTCCGTCACGAATCTTCTCTTTAAAAGCCTTTTCAATGTCCAAGGGTTACAGAGAAAAGAAATGTTTTGTCAGAATTGAATTACGAACCAATAGCAAAGGAAGTTATTTGAAAGCGTTTAATTAGAGTGGTATTTCACAAAACCGATGAGTGGGAGTCCGATCTTCACTAAAGCTATTTGGAAGACCATAAATGTTTTTCAACTTAACTTGTAAATTTTGGTGGCCATAAAATACAGGGGAAATCGCGAAATCCTTTCTAAAAGAAATTTTTAGCCCAAATTGAATTACTCCAATGTACCTCTTATAGGAAATGAATTTATTTGAGCGTTCCTTTTCACCCGGTTTTGAAGATAAACAAATATTGACTGAGTTAGTGATGGTGCAACACTGGAAGTACTAGTGATGGTGCAATACTGGAGGTGAAATCAACCAACACAGCTCTTTTGCGTGGCGTTGTTTGAATATAGCTTAGTAGTATTGGAGATATCGGTTATCGTCGAGAAACTGGTCATTGGATCAAAGACGCAGATTTATACCAAATTCTTCGCTCTCTTTGAAATTGTCAAGCAAATAGAAGAGCCAGTGTTCTGTCACGCTTCAGCTGGCCTTGCTTTCTTGCGTAGCGAATATCCATAGAATCGATTCACTACTTTTCTGTGTTAAATTACAAAATAGGTTTACAGCTTAAGCGTTGACAAAAGAAAAAAGAAAAACAAGTGAAAAGGAATAGAAAAAAAAGAGATCAAAGAAAAAAAAAACTCGACTTTATTGGGGCTTGAACCACCGACCCCAAGCTATCAACACAGTCCGAAAGGAGTGCAGTAACCTGCTTGGCCACCAAAACCATCTTTAAGCCCGTGACCGTATTTTAAATTCTTTATCATTTGGAGTCACAAATTGTCTGTCATGCCAACTGAAAGGTGACAAAAATTGAATTACAATCAACGTGAACTTATCCTGTGTATTAATCCAGCTCGGATGGTTAAAAAGGCCGCTTCTAAATTCTCGGAGAATTTCTTGTTAGGTTAGTGTTCTTCACATTCAGTACATTTCTGATCATAGCTAACCTGGTTTACATCTTTGTACTCTGCTACACTGTCATGGGCCCAGAATATCTGTAGTGTTTCCTTTAACACTGTTGGGTAATTGGTTATGCTGTATGTCCAATTTTTAATGGCTGAAGAGGTGTTAAGATGGACTTGAGCCACTAAACCAGTGTGCTCCTCTGTTTTCAAGACTGCTAGAATTACACACTGGAACTGAATCTCATCAATTTCTTCTTGGTAGAGAGGAATACTGCGTCTCACCGACACTGCCTCGGGTAGACTTCTCTCCCACTTTTTCCATTTCTTCATGGTCTCCTCTGACAAGGGGGCATCCCAAGCTTTCTTCTCGGTACAGGACTCTCTATACAGAACTTTTCCCTCAAGCATGGCAGGTGACACAATTCCAAGCGGGTCATACACCTTAGCCAAGTTGGTCAGGATACCATGCTTCGTTTGCTCGGCTGGTGTTGCAGGAAAACACACATGCAGAGTATCTTCGGCCTTGTCCCAACCAACGCCTAGTAGTTTGCGTTCTCCCTTTACTGGTGTGTTCTCTAACTGCTCCTTGGTGAATGATGGCTCGTAGTTTTCACAGGCTGTCTCAAGCTCCTTTCTGTTCGAATGCCACTTGTGCAGTTTGAATTTGGCATCAGTAAAGATCTCGGTAGCTTCTTGTTTTAACTGTTTCGCCTTTCCGATGGTGGGCCCTCCGGAGATGAGGTCATCCACATACAGGCTCTTAAGGATCTCTTTCACGGCATCAGGGTACGTGAACAGCAGACTATCTAGGTACTGCTGGATCACTCCATTGAGAAGGAATGGCGAAGGGGCGAGGCCAAACACCACTCTAGTGAAACGCAGCATTTCAACTTGCTTGGCTGTCTTGTCTGCGATCCAGTGGAAATGTAGGGCATCTCTCTCGGTTTCTCGGATTCGCACTTTGCAGGAATGCATGACGAACATCGCCAGCCACTACCACAGGATGGAATCGGTTTCGAACAACACTCCACAGCTTGTTTTGTAATGGAGGTCCAGCATAGAGGCAATCTTTCAATGACGAGGCTTTCTCTTGTGCATGTGCAGATGCGTCGTATACCACTCGCAGTTTTGTCGTCTCAGCATTTCTTCTCACAACAGCACGATGGGGTAGGAAAAACTCTCTTCCAGTAACTTCAACAGGTGCGCACTCCACTACGCCTTCTTCCAGCTGTTCTCTGATGACAGCGTCATACTCGTCTAGCAGGTCAGTCTTTCTCAGCTTCCGAACAAGAGCGTTTAATCTGCGCAAACTTCCTTCCCGGTTGTTTGGTAAAGGAGGACAATTTCCCTTCTAAGGTAGCCCAGTTTCGTACCATCCTTCTGGAGAATGAACTAACTGTTCCTTGAACTCGTCATAAACAGCACTCTGATCTCCGGTTTAAGAGTCCACCAGTCCTAATACGTCAAGAGCACACAACTTCTCATAGTGAGCATTATAGTTTACAGCTAACAGGGCTGGCGATAAGCCACTATCAGCCCCAGGTGACATAATTGTCCATCCAAATCTGGTGAGTTCAGCAACTGGATCTCCCCATCGTCTTACTCGCAACCGCTCCCCAGTACATATTTTTGCAAAGTCATTTGCTCCCAATATGATATGAACGGGTAGCATTTTCTTCGTGTCATCATCATCCATTCGTACTCCCTTGAGGTGCAGATTTGCTTCAATTACTTGCTTGTAGCCAGGATTCTCCAGGACCAATAACTCTCTCTTGTTTACCTTTGTAATGTCTACATCAAGCTTAAAATCACCGGCGACAGAATTTATGACCACAGCAAATACTTGCGTGGTTCTTGTTGTGATTCCTGTCAGCATGGCAATTTGTCGTAACCCCGTAGACTTAAGGCGCACCTTTATTAACTCAATTGCAGTTGATGAAGCGTACGAATGGTTTGTGCCACTGTCCAGTAATGCTCTGAACTTGAATCCACCAATCTTCACAACAACAACAGGCTGAATTACTGCGGTATTTCGGACACTATTTGCTGTCATTCCAGGCTCACATGTTTTCGATTTGTCACACAATGACGTGTGATGCCGAGCGTTACAATTTTGACGTGTTGATTTACCTTTGCAGTCTTCCGCTCTGTGCTTTGATCCTGTGCAGTTAAAACATAGATGCTTTTTCGAGAAAGATCCTTTTTCTCTCGGCCAAATTCACGATCTTCTCCAAAGTCCGCAAAGATTCGATGTTGAATAGCAGGACCTCGTAGAATTCGTGAATTTTCTTCATGTCCCTCTCTTTGGTTGTAGGGAGCTCAAGTATGCTCCGAATGTAAGTTCCCACGACTTCACTCGTTTTGCCATAGCGTTGCGCGAGTAAATCTTTAGCTTTGTGATAACCTTCGGCGGTGAACAGAAGTCTGTCGATCAGATTTCGGACCTTCAAAACCAGCAATTCTTTCAAATACGAAAACTTTGTTACTTCTGGAGCAGATGATTTGTCAATCTGTGTCTCAAACTGACCCCAAAAACTCATCCATTCTTGAGGTGTCCCATCGAATTTAGTAATTACAAGCTTCGGCATTTTAACAACATCGCTAATCGCTCCTGTGGTTTCTGTCGGCTTCTTCTGTGCTTGTTGCAGCTCGAGTTTCTTCTGCTTAAAAGCCAGCTTTTCAGCATACGCACGCTCTTTCGCTTCTCGTTGTTGCTCGATCTTTTCGTTCTCCAGCGCGATGGCTTGTTTGCTCAAAGACGACGGCTTCATGTTTTGATTTCCGAACCATCAGCTCTATTTTGCTTGCCAATTGTCACATGCATTTATCCGCCTCATCAACCGATTCTTCAAATTCTTCTGTCCATTCTTGAACCGCTTGTTTGTCTTCACCTTCAGCAAATTTCTTCTCCTGTTTAGACTCCAGGGTCATCACTGCGGTCACCACACTCTCAAGAGAAGCTCTGTGCCTCTCCATCGCCGCTTGATCATCCTTTTGGAGGATTTCGTCTGTCTTCTTGACTCTAAAATTCAATGTTTTGATTTTCCCGTTTAACTCAGATTTTTCTTTTTCCATACTCATTCAGGTCCCTTCGTGGTCGCCACTTTGTCGAAAACACACCAAAAACACGTATCCTAGTTAATCAGCCTTTTATTAGAAGAATCACTTCACGTAAACTCCAGGCATCACTACAACATCAACTACGAATTGACTGCGTGCGGGATAATTTTACCTAACAAGATACATGATACCTAGGAGTATAAAGTGCATTCTGAGAGATTGATTGAAGTCATTTCCGGTCAAACATAACAACAATAATAACAAACTAAATGATTTAATGCATTGTTCATGGTGTTTTATCATGGTCCAAAGTGCAAAGTATTGCATCATTATTGCACCATCAAGAGCCTGGAAGTATGTGACTCATAAACCTCTTTCTGTTCAGCCTTTGTGGTGGACTGTCTTGCTTGGATTAGAAAGAAACCGACCATGAACTTAAGCCACAGTATCGCTTGAACTTTATTTCTCTCATGATATTCAAAACTGGAAGCTGAAAGCATCAACTTTAAACTTAATGTATTAAAGTTAGACTAAACTGTGAGCTCGATGTCAGACATTCTATGTCACCACTGTTTATGCAAACAAAGACTTGTCATTTGCTTGAAAGCCTTGAAATCTACTTTACTGGTTAAGTTTGTTTTTCTCAAATCTTTCTTGTCAACTGAGTCTTTCAGTCAATGACTGATATTTATCTGACAAATCATAGCTTTGGACTGAGGCTTTCAATCCAGCAAATTCAAAAGGTCATCTGTTAATTTGAAAAGACAAATAAATGAAATGAAATGAAAGACTTGGAAAGTCTGTGGACAGTTTCTTCTGTTACCCATATAGCCCTGAAATTTTGGCTTCCTGAACTAAAGATGGAAAGACAACAAATAAAACTTTAAGTTCTCTTACCTATTCTCTCAACATCTGTATTTATGATGACGATGATGATGACGATGACGATGACGATGACGATGATGGCAACGACGACGACATGAGAAGACACGCACGACTTCTACTGTAAGTACCCCGGCAAGCTCCATACAATTCCTTGTACTAAAAGTACAAGGAATTTATATGGCCCAGACTGGACGCTATGGGGGCTGTCGTGTGTGACCCCAATGAGGTCTTGCGCTAGACACTCTTCTGTCAGAAAAGTGTCACAATATAAAATGAAGAGCAGTCCAGCTCTGGCTTACATGTGTCATCGACCTCATTAAAACAAGTAATTAGTTTCCTGTACGATGAAAGGCCTTTGTTTCATACTTCCGATATTCATTCTTTGGGTTACCAGAATTTACCAGCCATAATAGCAGACTTAGGCAGTGATGTTGAGCAACAAAAGCAGAGAGGGTGGGTCATTCGATCTCGTGAAAACACTGAAGTAGAAAGAAGGAGACAGCAGGAATGGAGAAAGCAACAACAAGAACAGAAAAAAAGCAAATAAAACAGCAAATACAGTATCCATTTCAGTTGTTGTCTTCAATAAATGTCTTTTCATTTTCCCCATTTGTCCATTCATTTGTAGCGCCGCAGTTTCTTCGTTGACTTCCAACTCATTCACAGTGACATGACCAACACCATCTATGCCTTTTCTGGTCGACTTCTTTCTTTGTTCCCTCAGTTTTGATATTTTCTGCATTTCCTGGATAGAATGTTTCCTAAATTTTGACATCTTGAAATTAACTTGCTGTTATACCTTTATCGTAACATTACTGGTCCGTGACTGATTAGACTTGATTTCTTCTCACATCTATAAAGTAAGGTGGTCAAGTCACTTTTTGTTTCTATGCTTTTTTATTTTGTCGTGTCTCAGGCGTGTCTTTTTTTTCCCGACAAATTTCCGATTTTCTGATATGCCTTATGGTTCTTGTTATTATGCAATTTTGTAATTTTCTCGCGACATTAAGCGTTTTGGTCACGGATCAGTAACTACTTCAATTGTTCTTTAATTCATTTCATCAGAGCCTATTGTCTTCGCAGTATAAGTGAGAATTTTTATAACTCAGAGCCAGTTCACATGGCGTTGGGTGACCCCGGGAAGGTGAGGTACCCCACCTACCCGTGTTCAAAAAAGCTGGCATTCACATGGGTGCTGGGGTGAGGTTTAAAATGCTATCGAGTGGTCACTAAGTACATATATCAACAAAGAATTCAGAGACAATACCCGGATGAACATCACCCACCCCACCTCCAGCATTCACATGAAGAAAACTCACCCCAGCTAAGCGGGTTACCCGCCCCAGCTGACCAGGCAACCCGCCTTGGTGAGCTACCCCACTTCACATGTGAACACGATTGAGAAATAAAGAGAGATTGTATGGAGAGATTGGTAACCCCACCAAGGTGGGGTACCTCACCTTCCCGGGGTCCCCCACCTCCATGTGGAGGGCAAGCCATGCCATTCCTAAGAGTCTTTGATTGCACAACGAATTCAGGGACCGTGGAGCATATCTTGTCTAGGGGGGTCCGGGGACATGCTCTCCCGGAAAATTTGAAATGTACAGTCTTTGAAATCGCTGGAAATGCCTCTAATTTTAATAATCACCAAAAAATATCTCATTTGTGTCTCCATTTTAAAACATCTTAGTTTATTAGCTTCTGTAAACGTTCAAAGTAGCAGCAACTGAAATAAGTTTCCACAGATTCCTCGTTTTAGAAACATTTTCTTTTTTTTTCTCAAAAAATGCAATGTTTTTTAAAAAAAATATTGGGGCGAATAGAGCCCTTCAGCTACCCCTGCTCTACAGTCCCTGGAATTTTACTTCTCCTGGAAGAAAAATGCCTTTTTCTACTCTCTGTTGCTGGTGTCAGGAGAAGTTTAAAACACTAAGTACTTCTCTAAAGAAATATGTTCATTCTAAGCACCCTGAACAGAATCTAATGATCCGTGTGAACGGAATGTTGTCACCAGAACCATGTTGTTGATGCTTCGTGGGAACTGAACAGCCAGACTGATAGATTCTTATGGACCTTCGAATCGGCATTTTCTTAACTACATGTAAGAGGAAAATATAAAACAAACATCACAAGTACAGTGTATCTCCGAATGACTGCATACTTTGTAAGCAATAAGCTATCAGAAAATTTTCATTGAAGCATGATTTGATCTTTTGATGGAGTGAAAATTTCAAAACCATCTATGGGATGTGATCATACGGTGTGCTGGATACAGTCTTCGTTCTAATTTCCTAAAGCAGGGACCAGTACTACGTTTACGCTCACAAAATCAGTCCAAAACGTTGTAGCTTAAATGCTATTGACAGTTGTCTTTCGTATCATCACTGGCAC
>JAEMWC010000026.1:0-22500 GCA_016490735.1 Pachyseris speciosa
ACGATTTATTAGTAGTACTTCCACGAGGTGGCTCTTCGCCTACTAATTACAAATCTCAAATCAAATTAAATTAAATCAAAGTTTGGTTTTTGAGGAGAGGGGAAAACCGGAGTAACCCGGAGAAAAACCTCTCGGAGCAGAGTAGAGAACCAACAAACTCAGCACACTTATGACGCGCGAGTCCGGGAATCGAGAACCCGGGACACATTGGTGGAAGGCGAGTGCTCTCACCACTGCGCCAACCCTCCTCCCCTGCAGGCAAAAGAAGATTAAGAAAGAAACAAAACCAGTCCTGTCATATAATCCCCATACATGTGGGCGGCGGCTGCAGAAGCACACAAACCACAGATATGAGTTATTATTGACTCCACGCTCGAGGCTATTTCAGCGGTTCATATTTTGTATGAAAACCAGGACAAAAACAGGCCTTTCACATTTAACACAAAAACACGATAGCCTATGCCCTTTTAGACGTCATCACGCACTGAATTAGCCTCCTTCCCCAGCCATTGTTAGTGTCGGTCCTATTCTCCATCCCCACTAACGTCTGCTGAACCGAGCCGAACATTCCATTCCCATTGTGTCTGAGTATCCAATCAGGAGAGAGAATAGAACCGACACAAACAACGGCCGCAAAGGAGGCTTGGGGAACTTAAAAGCCACGATGTGATTGGTCAGTTCCTGGAATGGAATGTTCGGCTCGGTTCAGCAGACGTTGGTTGTGAGGGAGAATATGACCGACACAAAACAACGGCTGCGAAGGAGGCTAGCACTGAATTTGAAGCGACGCACTTCATTGTTGGATCTAATGTACAGAGTAGTTCTAACATTATTTTATCCTTCTTGTTTAATGTGGAAATTTACGTCGCTTTTTGTTGTCGTTGTTTAAGTTTAATGAAGCGAAACAACCTCGTTTCCAGGGTCTTTCATCTCCCCACCCCGAGGGAGTGAAGGAAGAAAGACCCTCTTTCTTCCTCACTCCCTCTTTTACTTCGGGGAGCACTAAATCCAGTAACCAATAATAGTTAAATTAACCCGCCCTCGGTCGCACCCATAGCCTCCCACGCAGTCGTTTCTAGGGGTTTTGTTGGGGGGGAGGTGGAATACGAGTCCCCTAACAACGACTGCGTCGGAGGCTATCGCACCCACGGCCATTCAAATAACCATCTGATGTCTTTATTTCAGCATTTATGCTTCGAAAAGAAAATTTCCTGATGTAGGGCCATTTAGAAGCCCTCAACTCTACATTGGTAGCCGAGAAGAGGATTCAATCCACATGACTTTAAAAATGACATTCTGTGGATCAAAGTTAATCCGGAAGTACTTTTGCGGTTCGAAAGTTTTCATTTCACTTTTCCCGCCGAAAAGCATCACTTTAACCTCCGCCATAAAAGGTTAAATCATAAAGGAGAAACAAACAACTATGTCACGCTATTCTGGATCGACTGGTGAGCTGGTGAGTATATTACCGACAATTTAATGCGTATGTCCTAACACACTTATTTCACATTGAAGTGATTCGGTTTTTGGCACCAATATTTTAAATTCCAATGAGGAGACCTAAAGAAAGGAAAAGCTAAGACACTTCATCACCGATATCTTCAACGCCAACATCCGATATTAAACCTCTGACAAGCTGAATTAATTCGAAGTTGAAAAGGTTGAAGAACGAACTGCGGCATTGCAACCTACCGTGAGCTCGAAGCAGCAACAAGCTCTACAACAACGCTGCTCTAGCACGCTGCTAAGAATTGTTGTTTTTACAAATGCATCCACAGCTCTCCAACAGAAATCGGCCAATTGAAGTGACTCATTAATGGCTTTTAAATTGCCGTCACTTTTGAGATGGTCGATTGAAATATGTTTCAAAGTGTGACTTATGTATCATGTAGACTGTTTCTGAGAACTGCTTTAATAGAACATGCTCTTTTTCCAGTCACTCTTACACGTGAAACATTTCAGAAACGAGCACCAAACAAATTTAGTCCATTCGCTGTGACAGAATGAAAGAAATCTGTTTTAAATGTTTCCTGTTCAAATAATCGGCGATAAACCTACTGGAGGTGCTCAAGAAGAGTTGCCAAATTACTTTTTAACAGAATACATATGTCAACTCAAAGCATAACTGAGAACTTGTTTTTTTCGCGGTTCCGTTTGGCTCTCTCTACGAACAAATCATCGTGATTTGAAATATCCGTTCCGACATATATTCGTGGCTTATATTTAACAACTTTTAAGGTCAAGAGCTTGGTCAAGAACGTCTGAAATGCAACTTGAGACACTCGACATACCTCAGTATTAAAATCTTAAGCGGTATATCCCGTACTACAACGCTCTAGGTTCTGATTTATTTGAGAAAATCACCAGAAAGAAAGATGGGTTTCCTCAGGATAAACAAATTGGTCGATACGAAAGTTGATCTATGACACACAATCTTCAGTGGAACGATTTCCAGAATTATCTGTACGAAAATCAATCAGTGAAATCAAATCGCCGCAGGGGAACGGCCAGTCTATCTCTTTATCGTTAATTTAGCATTATCCAGTCCCTTGCTGTATCGAAAAGTCCGAATGCAGCCCAACCCTCTCTCTCCCAAACATAAACCACCCTAAATACAAGCCCACAAATCTCAAACAGAATATAAAAGGCTCTTCCAAATATCAGCCCATGACAGTGTTTTTCTGTTTAAAGTTTAGCAATAAGAATAAATGGAGTTCAGGCACATTTGGGAAGAGTTATCTGTGGAGCGTACACCTTTGTTGACACACAATAAGAAGACCCACTTTGACTTACAGTAGCTCGAAAAATCTCCAAAAAGAAATATTTTTCGGAACCATTGCATGAATTCTTTACGCCAATACGCGGCCAATCGAACAGACCATTAATGTTTAAACTTCTTTTTTTTCTCAAAACCAAGAGAACCGACTCAGAAAAATTTATGTTCTTGAAGTTGGGCCTTCCATGCCTGATGAAATATTGAAAAATAAAGTTGTCCGATCTGTAAAGTCATCTTTTCTTGTTTAGTGCTACATAATTGTCTAAATTTGGTTATCAGATCCACAAGGTTTCGGCGATTTTTAGCCGCCCATTGGCTCTTGCGAAGATATTTAAATATTCATATTTCTGGGAGCAGCCCTTTCATTTTGGGTGCAGAAATACTCCCCATTTCTTCTCGCTAAAGCTCTTGTCTTACTCGTGACGTTAGGCAAACAAACACATACCTTAGGTGGTTTAAAAGGATAATCCACAGGAAAAGAGATATCAAGATAAAATATCCCTCCTTCGTAAACTGATCCTTGGGGTCCTAGAATGGTGGAGTTCCACTCGTAAAGATTGTCACCTTTGGGACCCGCGCTGCGAAAGGAAAGGAAGACGATGTCATTGTTAGCAACAGGAAAAGGCATTCCGTGGAATAAGTACTGAAGACTTTATGATGCTCAGCAGTGAAACGAGTAAGATGTAGATTGAGCAAAGGAGCATGCAATCGTGGGAAAGAACACAGCAGCCTATAATGGAGCGTGATGCAGTGAAACCTCGATTTAACGAACCTTTGTGTAAGGAAGTCCTCGATATAACGAACGATATTCTTCAAGCCGACGCACTAAAGATGAATTTCGTTCTTGGTTTGCTTTTTTCTCATGACTTCTAATACTTAGAGAGCCTGGCTATGAAACTTCAACAAAATTTTGAAGTCAATAGATGAACAATCTACTGCAAAGATAATAAATTTTATTTATGCCGATTGTACATAAAACATGACAAACTGTAATTATAACACTTGACCACCTCATTGGTCATGATGTAGTGTGGCCAGGTGTCTTTCCTTGAAGACTTTTATATCTAAAGCGGCTCTTGTCGTACGTTCAGTTTGCCCTTCAGCCTCTTGTATCTAAGCGATAACGACCCTTTCGCAAGTACATTATTTCGTCTCGCTCGCTTTTGTCAGCCAGAGGATCAGCATTCGCTATCGTAAACTTTTATGTTTTGTGGCTGTTAAAGGGAAAACACTTTGCCGTTATTCAATAACTACTTCAGAAAGTCAGTATTTAGTGCTCCACATTTCGAGCAAATTAAAATGATAAATGGTGTTACGTTAGGAAGTCATTCCATTTTAAAAAGTATAACTATCCCATTTTAAAAATAAAATTAAAGGTCCTATTCTCAAATCGAAGCTCTTTTTTAATGCTTTTGTTGTCGGAAAAGGCGCTTTCAGCTTTTCCGTTGAGTCGTAGCAACATGGGTATTCCGCCAGTGAGGGTATGTGTACAAGTTCAAGGTTACCGTATGCGTTTCCACAGCTGTTTCGATTCTCTGAAAGGTTTGCGAGCGTTTGGTTCAACGACTCTATATTGAGAAAGGTACGGCTAACACTTTAACCAGTCGCCAAAAAAATCTGGGATGTTTCAATCACTTGTATATCTCAGCTTGTTGTTATTCCATTCACTGGCCAGTCTTATCGAGCCGCTATTTTCAGTTTGAGCCGCAAATACGGTAGTGGCATTTTAGCATTTTGTGATTTGGTACAGAGCTCCTCAAAACAGGACAAGACAGATCGAAGATGATACTTAACTGTTACTGTTATCCTCTTCTGCTCAAAACGTGTATCGACAGCTGAAAGAATGCGATCGCCAACAAAGGACAAAACTAGAAATTTAAATGAACCAATGCCACAAAAGGTATCGAAATAACTTTCTTCCAGCTATTTTAAGCGGTTATAAATAGGGAACATTCTCAAAGGAGTTAACACTGAAGAAATGAGGAAATATTTTTAGGTTGTTTCCTCTGTGGAAAACAAATGGGAAATCAGAGATGCAGCACTGGGGATGTTTTTTTTATTTAAAGCCTGGTTTTCATATGTCGGGAAAATCCCAGACGATCGGGGATTTCACTGTTTCCCGACATCCCAGATTATGCCGATTAATGAAAACTGGAGATCGTAGACATGCCCGATCGTCTGGGATGGTCGGGGACAAATCGGGAAAATCGGGAAGGTTTCTATTTTGCCGATGCGTCCAGATTTCTGCGGTTTTCGTTATCTCGGCATAAATCTGGGACGTCGGGAAATAGTGAAATCCCCGACCGTCTGGGATTTTCCCGACATATGAAAACCAGGCTTAAGGAACAGGGTCATGTGTTTATTGGAACACTTTGCATTTTCATCCTGGAATTCTATAACAAAATTCTTTTTGCAAAGGGAAGAAGTGGATCGGCCAACATGGAAAATTTGGGCCGATGTTTAAATTTCAATTTTCAATTTTCTTGTGTTTTTCGTTAAAATTGGTAATACATAACTTTTTGTAACTCATTCCTTTTTAAAACAAATTATCTTAATTGATTTCATTAGCGATTTAGCAACGAAATTCGCACGGTAGCTCAAGGTATTCACTGAAATGTTTAAAAAAAATACTCAAAGAGGAAAAGCCATGACACTGTCCTTTTACGTTGTTAGAAGTGCTGCGCGAAAATTCCACACTTAATGATGCCTATTTTCGCAATCGCTTTCCAGTTATCTCAGTTCAAACCTGAAATAATCTCGCTGCAAATTTTGTTAACTACGGAATGGTGTTAATAAACTGTTCAATACACGCTTCTCAACACATTAGTTTTGCCAAACCCATCTTGACCCATTGACTGTTAAATCTGTTGTGTCCGAGATGTTGAATTATCCCTGGTTCATCTTTCATTAAAACCACTGAGCTCTTTTATTTTTCGGAACGTGGAACAGTGGATCCTTGTAAGCCAACACCTGGGCATTCAAAGAATGGATAAGTGTATCCGCATATCCAGCGACTAAAATGTTCTGAGGGAGTACATTTTATCCATAGTGCAGTGTCTGCTACTTAAAAGCAAGAGGCTTTTTCACCCACTTTTTTATTGCTGCCGTTTGATGTGGTTCTTAAACCTTAACCTTACTCTCCTGTGAAATTTTCATATTTTGTTGCGAGAAGGTCTGGGAAAAAACCGGAAAACAGTAAGGACAATAAAACTTACAAATGACTTGGCTTCGGTTGTTGATAGGTAAGCCATAAATTGGCTCGTCAATAGACGCTACAGTTAGGCCAGGCTTAGTACTTGCCGTCTGCTGGTTCTTTCTACCTCTAGTTTAATAGGCCATTGCATACAGCCACTAGCTAATTGAAGCTGCATTTACTTAACCTTGAGAAAGAAACTGATAAACTCTGCCATTTTCCAAACTCACACCAAATTTAATAAAAATGGGAACCGTCAACGCCATCGAGGGGTCCGTGACACCGAATAATAATTTGACAACTCTAATATAATTGTTAAATAGTTTCATATGCAACGCCTGCGAGGATAATTGTTTCAATTTAGTCGGTTAGGAAGAAAAGCAAGGAAACAACTTAATGGATGGCTCGTTTTCACTCTGTCTGTTGATGCCACTTGGTTGAATGCTAGATTAAGGGACAGAATTGTACAGTTTGTGTTGTTACAGTACGAGAACATCTCAATAGATAATTTACATTATGTTTATCAATTTGACGGCGAAGAAAACATCAAAGCTAGACAAAAATTGAATTAATAACTACATCAGTTAAGGGTATTAGAAGAGGAAAATGAAATTATAACGCCTGTAAAAGTCGAAATTTCGCGTACGTTTGCTATGAGTCACACTAAAACTAAATCCTGTTCAAAGTTATGAAAATTTTCACTCCGTACATTTGTGTCATGTAACCATCCAATATTCCTTTGGTTAAAAATTCAAATTCACTGCCGAGGAAACATCAAAACATAACAAATAATTTAACAGAATTAGTAAAAAATTAGTTTCGACTTTGCGTTCTAGCCGGACGTACAAACAAAATATGCTCGATGTGGCAGCGGACGTGAAAACTGTTGATTTACATACGGTATATCAACAATCAATTGCATGAAAAGTCCTGCTACTTCACGACTTTGATATATCGATTACACCGTCACTGCAATTACAATAGCTCATGACAACACTTCGCAGGGAAAATAAGGTTCAGCGCCATATTTAACCTTTGTTATCGAAAAGCAGTTCAACTTGTGGCCAAAAATATTCCATAGCTATTCAAGCGTAGCAAAGTTTAGCATGCCTAGAATAAAACAATGAGTCTTTACACATTCAACTCCCACGTGGAACGATTAAATGACTTTACCTTCTTAAAATAAATAATTCAGCCTTGACTATCTTGTTCACAGAAATTTCTTAATTGAAGTAGTATTTGATGAAACGCTTTCATTGATTTACATCAGTAATGGGGTTGTTTTCGTGCGAGAATGTTTGATCGATACAACATGAAGAGGACGCAATTTTTAAAACAGGCCCGCTGTTGAGGAAACAAAACCCGCAATTCCATTGTTTTCAGTCCAAACAAGAGATCGAGGAGTCCAGCGTGTTATTTGAAGCTGAAATTTTACCTGCAGTTTGGAGGAGGGTCCAGAGCGATCTCGGCCAGTTCTCGCTGAATTCTGAAACAGGGTAAATGGATTTACACATGACATCACTGTAAGTCACATTTACAAAGGGAAACCGCAAATAAGTGTGTATGCTAATGAGGATGATAGACTATCACTCCCGCTGGACGTTTGCTTCGTTCCTCACAGCCTCTCTTCCTGTGATCTAAAGCCATACAGACTCTTATCCCCCGAAAATGTCAATTAGGTCCTCTTCTGTTCATCAAGCCCATCAAATCTGCTTCGAGGCAGATTATCGCTGAATAAATACGTCGCAAAGTTAACATGCAAATTAGAGATGAACTGAGCCACAAGTCTGATCCCTGTCATATTTACCTTATTCATAGTGGAATAAAGCAAAGCTTCAATTGCTTCATAGTACGTCCATTCTATTCACCTACCTCTTTGTGGAAGTTGAGGGGGATTTCGGGGACGAGGATTGCCCACTCTGCCCGAGCGGATCGCTTCCCCGTACAACGCTCTTGTGTTCTCCTCTCACCATCAGATGATGATCCAACAGCACCTTGATCTGACATGACTAACACGATGTAGGTAACCTGGAAATTCAGTGGCAGATGAATCAATCAGTAAATCTGGTTGCAGCCCTAAATGGTATGGTAATCTACATGAGTAACACCTGAACCCATGGCACAGCGAGTCTTTCTACCGGCAAGATACGGAACTGAGAGCAGTTTAGCAGTTCCAATGGTTTACACGGCATACACATGTTGTACTAAGTACGGGTGATATCACAGATCACCCACAGCAGATGAGCGCAGCACGCATGATAAAGCTATGAACGATTTGATTAAAAGGGCAGTGACACATTTATCATGGCGGCCTGTGCAGCAGTCTTGAGAAATCTTTCCGTTTTCCTCCGTGTGTAGTTAACTAAAGAGTCGTAGAGGTACCCAGGTCACATCAACAACACCTCCTTTTGTTGAAAATGCGTTTCCGCTGGTGAATACTTTACCGCCGAAGTTTTTCTCCCCGCACACGGCACCCTTGCGGAAGCTGGTTGTGGTCGACAGAACATGTCGGCTCAATCACCAGGAGCACTCTAAACTCAACGGTTGAATATAAGGAAACCATTGACGGAATATCAATAAAATGTATACCTACACACTCGCTAGATGATAGAGAATACTTTAGGAGTAATACTGGATGGTTTTAGAGGACGTGCGAAGATTATGAAGGGTTTGAAGATAACGCGGTCTGTTGAGACGACCACTCATTCACCAGATGCCAAGCCTGTATGCGAACACTACAACGGCGCGCAAAGGATTCTGAATCGTCTCCGCCTGTCAAAGAGACGTCATTAACTTATCAATAGGCTGCGTCATAACACTAATTTACCGGTTATCGACACAACAGAACAATCGACCAATCACGGGTCGTTTGCGGTGAGCTATTGAGTGAGGTCGAGTGTTAGCGAACAGCTGTCAATGTTTCCCAAGGGAGTCAAACAATTGACATATGCCAGTGATTGACATCCCGTTGGCTTGATACAAATACGGGCACAAGCACTTTGTTTGTCATCTGCAAAACACGACGACTTTGATGAGAAATTCTGGAATGATCAACTATTCCCGTTTGAGCAGGATGCGAATACGGAAAAAAAATGAGACAATAATAATTGTCGTATAATTCCGTATTTTGTCGAGTTGTGGTCTACCCCCAAGTGTGGTCTCACAATTTGAATTCCTGCATTTCCCTTGAAAGTTGAAACTAAAGACAATCAAGAACGCTGTACAGATTCTTTTCACTCTTTGTATTTCAATTTCTGATGGTGGGCGGTTTGAGTAAGTGCGTTGCAAAGTTGGTAGTATTGACTGGTTATTGGCCAACTTGACTTTGGTATCAAAAGGTGTACAGATTCTTTGGCGTTTTTGTATCTGCGATCGAGTAACAAATGGCACAGTGTTTGTAAACTTGGTTCCTGTGGTTTTATAATATTCACCAAGAAATTGTATGCATTTGAATTATTCTCTGTCAGCCAGACAGATTCAATTTTGATGGCATTGATAAGTCGATTTTATCTTCACAAGAGCGATGGATTTCTGTACAAATTATTTCACACTTCCCGAACCGGCTAAGGTACAAGTCATCCTTACCAAACTCCGTATTGTAACGAATCACTTTTGCCAAACGACTTTACAATGCTTCGCATAAGCTTATTATCATCAATGCCACTGGTATGCAACATCGGCGCTAAAGGAACATCAGTGGTCAGTAATTGTAACAAATGACAGACTTAGTTGTTTTGTAGTGCTGTTGTTGTACATAGCCGTTAATAACCTTTTGAACAATACTTGTATTGCTTCGAGTTAAACAAAATGTTTGTCTTTGTTTAAAGTGTTATTAAAGTTTTTACGCATCGATAAATCGTACGCTTGACAAACCACGAAAAATCTCAAGGGGAAAACGAAGAAAGGGTCTATTTTTTCCGATTAGCAAAGATAATGAACTCTTAATTACAAGATTAGTGTTTTATAATTTTGAATGGCAGTGCGTTGCGAAACTAAAGCACAGAAAGCTATATTGTTCAAGCATTCGAACAGGATTTAAAGGCCTGTATGCAAATTTAGCACCGCAGTGTTCATTAAATATTTATGACTTTCAGTACTCCATATCTATTTCACCAAGCGAGACGTATGGACAAAGAATTGATAAGCACTCTTTGAATGGCATTGTATACAGCAATATAATAGAAAAGTTCAACTTGTTTTTACTAAATCCGTCGAAGGAGAGAATTTAGCACCTTGACTTGGTACAGTTCTGAGTGTTACCAGCAGCTACTAAAAATCAAATTTGACGGCTGGTAATTTTTAAAACTGTCTGTCGGCTTACCACATGAATAAATAAACTAAACGCTGGGTAAACATAAGCTGATATTCACTGAATTGTCGCGGAAAGCGTTGTTGCAACGTTCATAAAGACTAGTTATATCGGTATCAAAGGTAAATTTGAAAAAAATCTAATTGCGAACCAAACCCGTTAAAAAAGGATGATTTGAAAAGCCAGACAAACAAGACATTTAATCACATCTCACGGGGCTGCTGGTTGACTATTGGAAAAAATTGTTAATCTCGTTCTCTTGTTTTGATTGTGGTTTATTTTCACAGAGCATTCATGCAAAAGAATAGCAGTGCAGCCTAAGTGTGGATGGTAATTTTACCCGTGGCTGACAAAGGAAACTCAAGAAGACCGTTGCTGCTAGCCAACCCATTTAAGGCAATATAATTAGATTTCACTTGCGATATAAAGGCAGCAAATAAACTTGAAAATATGGATTTGTGGCCCGTAGGATCTATATGTTACAGTATCATTTGACATGATGTACTGGTATTTTGAAATCCCGTTTATTTCGCCGGAAATCGGGCTCTAACTGAGAACATTATCGATTACTTGGAATTAGTCAAAGCATAATTCTGAAAATTACTTGGGTGACTAAATAATTTAGCTGGAGAAAATACAGGATTTTTGTTTTAGCCCAGTTTCTGAGGGCACTGGGCACAGTCTAGTCTAGATATCTGCTTGGTTTCTTTTAGTTCCACTACAAATACTACAATTCAACTCTAGTGTTCTTGTCCTTTCTGCTAAGAAACGGGGTTATTTTTTAGCGGACTCGCTTTTATCAAATAACCAAAGTAAATTTCGATGCAAGGTTAATTGTGCGCCAAGAAGCAAGAAACTAAATTGGGAAATGTAACTTTCACTTTCTATTCTTAAAAAACTGATTTCTGACAGGTGTTTTGATAGAAAACATCCCACTACTAAATTAAATATTGAAACGTCTGCAGGTACTTTTACCAAATAAACCTGCTCTGCCTCGACTTTTCAAGTATAACTCGCAGATTTTGTCCAAAGAAAGACTCGACTAAGCTAAACAGGGTACCATCGAGGAAGAAGGCGAAGCAGAAGTGGATGCCAAATGGCTAGCAGATATTGATGGTATTTTCCACTTCAAACATAAGAACCCTTGGCCTAAAATAGTCCATGCGTCACTTTAAACCAGAAAAATACAACGTGCAATCCTCTTAAGGGTTTAAATATATCCGTCTGAGCGGACTTTCGTAAATGTCTAAGGCCGTGTAACGCATGTCTTCGAGTGTGATCTGAAGACACGGGTCTGCAGTTGGGTCCAAACCTTTTATCGTGTTATTCAGTTGATACAAACTATGAACCCAGATTATTTCGGGACAAGGGTTAATCTAGGAATGACTGATAACTGGTGTATAGGCCAAGCGATTGGTTCAGGAGAGATATTCCTTTGAACTAAATAAGTGTCTTCACGCCATTTCATTAATTAATTGATGACGTCGTGTTGACAGGCGGAAATACTAAACATCCTCGGCACAGACGGCCATTTGTGACGCCTTACATGACGAGTACTCTTGTACGCTCTAACTTGTTACTCTTCTCTCTTGTTTGCGCTGCGTCAAAGGAGTACATAACCTGTCCAGATATTCAGTTCATTTTACTGTGAGTGTTTTAGTGTAACGTTTGTTGCTATACGACGCGTATTTCGGTCGACTGACGAACAAAGGAGTTGGCCGAGCTGACATCTGGATGGCAGCCATGTTTGTTCATCAACTCTCTTCAGTCTTTAAGTGCCATATTTTACCGCAAAGTCGGTTGCATTTTCCGTGAAGACCTCTCTGGATCAAAGCTAGCTAATGCAAGAGCACACCAGGATCAAATTCTCGCTGAATATTATTCATACATGGCACAAATTTATTGGCGGCCCTCTTGGCGTTGGCTAAGCGATATTAACTCCTTAAACCTTTAATAATTTCAGTGTCTTATTTCAGTGGGCAGGTTTTAATAAATGTGTATTTGGAATACAGGTTTTATAAATGTCTGGGCAGTCATCGGAACAAGACAACCGCGCTACAGCTGAATCAGATGACTCAAGAGTACCTAGGTTGAAAAGAGATTTAAAGAAGGGGGCAACCTCTCGCTCACCAAAGACGCTATCAACTGCTGTTAAAAGGTAGTCTGCGGGAATTTAATTTTATTACATTTATATCAATATACCAGTCCGGCTTTGAATTCTAAACACTTTCGGAGCACGACGAGCTCAGAAAAGCGAATTTCTTGACTGAAGTATTCGTCTCGCTTGGCGAGTCTTTGTTGCGTGTGCTGAAAGTAACGAGTTTGAGCGTGTTCACCTGATGCTCAATTTGATCCGTCATTTGCATGTTAACTTGCCGAAGCTCGTGTGCGCTGATTATAGGTTCCAATGCGTTTATGAATACTTTGATCTTTAGAGAATGTTTGCTATAATCGCCTCTTGTGATCAAATTGAGTCAAACAGCTTTCACTTAGCGAGGACAAGGGCGACTTTGCTTACACGGCCCAAGGTGTTTGTGATCCTTATATTGACGGAAGACCTTATCTTTGTTTGTCTTAAACAGTTGAAAATTGGAACTATCAGTACAGCTACTAAAAGCTAGACTTTTCTATATTTATTTCCAGTAATAAATGATTGTGTTTTCTACACAGAATTCAGAGAGAATTAGCAGAAATCACCCTGGAACCACCGCCAAACTGCAGGTAATTTGCTCCAAACACCAGACGCCAGCCCCTCAACCTCTTGTTTGGAAAACAATAGAATTGCGGTTTTCCTTTCGTGAATAGAGCATTTGGAAAACCGCGATCAAAACTCGTGCAAGGCCGCATTTGCTCAAGATCTTTAGTCAAAAGAACTTGTTCTGGGTAAAAATTCTTTAAAATGGAAGAAAAGCGGATTGAGTCAATTATTGTCAAGTGATAAGGTCATTTAGGCGACGCGCTGTATTTTGAAGTGTACGGACCGCTTTGTCTTCTCAGCCAAAACTAATTATTCGTCTTGGAACAGTCTGTATTTTGAGACAGGCCCGGATTCTGGACCACGTTTCTCTTTCGTTCTTCAGCTTGAGGTCTTGTTAATGGGTAAGCCTTTCGTTTGAAGCCCATTTGGGTCGATTTTTATCGACTTAAGGCTGCCGATTTGCAGACGGACATGTTTAGAATCGAGATTTGCTCATAATTTATGCAAAAATGAGGCCAGCACCTGCTTCCCATCAATTCTGTTGCCGAGGTGAGTTTACATAATAACGTATACTGACAGTGGTAGCTTTTCATCCTGTGCCGACGCAAACGGATCTTTATACTGATATATAAATAATAAACCAAAAAACTCTTGACACATCTTCAAATCGTTTCCAGTGTTCACGCATGCATTGTTTCAGTTTTGAACCCTCGCCAGAGAATCTCCTTTAACTATTTATATTTTCAGCCAATAAAACGCTAATTGCAGAAAGTTACGCCACGTTGAAGTCTAGTATTGTCTCTCTGTTGTCTTTCTGTTCGCGCATTGCCTACTAATTGGCCGAACACTGCACAAAGTTAAGATTTATTTTTAGCGCAGTGTTTACTACCGGCCGGCTTTGAAATTGTTTCGACTTCAGAAGATCCAGAAATAAATCACAGCTGTGAACGAAAGGTGCCAGAGATTTATTTCAGTATTACTTTCCTGTTGATATTAGTTTGCAAATCAGGAACACTAAACTCGACAAGATCCAACTTTCTCCGATTTTAGCCTCTCTCGGAAGTTTCTGTTCTCCTTGCGCGCCGGATCTATCAAACCACTGCTGCTGGATCTTTAAATGCCGATTGATTGACAATTAACCCGACTTATCAGACGGCCAGAGGAGGCAGATATCACTGCAAAGGGCGAAAGATACAAATGATATGTGCCCGTTCTGAGATCATTCGACCCATGAAAAGAGAGTGGGTTGGGACTAGTTGAATTAGTTTCGTTGTAACATAATGTGGGATATGTTTCGCCCGATATTGGCCCGACTTTTGACGGATTGATTTCTTTCCCTTAATTCCTTACGACAGCGTTACGAGGCGTCCACTTCATTCGACTGGATAAGTTTGATTGACATTTTACTGACTGTACATGTGCCTTTATACAGTTGGTGGCCTTTCAAGTTTAATTAAAGGAATTGACGTAAAAGATATGTTAGATTACCGGACCGTGGAGTTCAGAATGCGTTACGAAAGCTGTTTGATTTCAGTTTGAGCTTTCCTATGGAAGGGGACTCTTCATTTACATTAATTCCTTTGGTACGTTTTATTGTCAATGCTGTTATTCTGTATATCAGATTGCCGCTCAGTGCCGCATAGTTAAAAAAATAAGGAGGTTATTCAACGGAAACTTGGATAACACTGTCGCTATTTTTAAACTGAACGAACAATAATAATAATAGAGACGACCTCTCACCGAATATGTCAGTGTTTCTGTAAACTTCATGTCACTTCTTCAAATGCTGTTTTTTCCCGATCGTCTCAAAAGGTAGAGCCAACTTGAACAGCATAATAAACAGGACCACAAGAAAGTATTGCTCAGTAGCATTTATTTAAAGCGTCACACTCCAGGATTTCATCTACAGAATCAAAAGTTAGAACCATCTTGTACAGCACAATAAACAGCACCACAGGAAAGTATTGCTCAGTAGCTTTCATTTGAATGGTCACACTTTAAGATTTCATCCACAGACTCAAAAGTTAGAACCACCTTAGCTACTCGTGATCGCTTTAAACTGAACATTAGAACCACCTTGTACAGCATAATAAACAGCACCACAGGAACGTACTGCTCAGTAGCATTTATTTGAAGCATCACACTCCAGGATTTCATCCACAGACTCAAAAGTTATACAAATACGACACGAAAGTGAAAGAACAAACGAAGCTTAGCTAACATAATAATAATAATAATAATAATAATAATAATAATAATAATAATAATCACTTTATTTAAGTCTCAAATGTATTTAGCCGAGCACAGATGCTCTACTAATTGGGGAGACTAAATCAAATTAACTCTAAATAAATCAAATGAAATCAAATGTTGGTTTTTGGGGAGAGGGGAAAACCGGAGTACCCGGAGAAAAACCTCTCGGAGCAGAGTAGAGAACCAACAAACTCAGCCCACTTATGACGCCGAATCCGGGAATCGAACCCGGGACACATTGGTGGATGGCGAGCGCTCTCACCACTGCGCCAACTCTGCTCCCCAGAGATGAATTAATTAGCACGTCAGATCAGTCAAATCTCCTATCAGACTGAGTGAGATGGTTACCTTTACGGTTTCAATTTCGTTCGAACCATTGTATCTCAGTAGCGTATCAGATAACCTCCATTTGTTCCTGAAAAAAATGTAAAGTAATTTGTTTTCTTCCGCAGTGCTGGCCCCAAAGGAGACAACCTTTACGAGTGGAACTCCACTATTCTCGGTCCCCCAGGGTCGGTATACGAAGGGGGAGTGTTTTTCCTTGATATTCATTTTCCAACGGATTATCCTTTCAAACCACCCAAGGTATGTTAACTATGTTCAAAGGTAAAGTCTGGCAAGTGCGACGAGGACTGCTTTGGATGGTCTTCCAGAATTGACTGTATTGACATATTCATATTATCTAACAATTAGATTATTCGCTCTCGATTTCTATCGCGTGATAGCTGATGAGAGCGCAGCCCGAATCAGCTACCACGCATAGAAATCGAAAGCGAATAATCTAATTGTTTTAGTATAAATCTACTAGTCGTTCAAAACTAAACAAGTAAATTATCTAAATCCTCTTCGCAGACACGTCAAAAACGCGAAGAAGCGGCCGCCATTTTGTTGACAACCGCTACTCGCTATCACAGAATAGATAGCGAGTAGCGTAGTCAATCGGAGAACGGCATTCGTGATAGAACGCTAGTAGATTTATACTAAGCTAAAATAGTATATTTAAGTACCGGTTACCCTATGTTTTTTTTACCCTGACACAGGTCACATTATTTGCAGTGTTCCATCATCAGATGGACCCTAGAATTAAGTCCCCACCCTCCCCCCCCCCCCAAACAACCCCTTCCCCGATCTTGAAGATTTTGTCATTGGTGTTAGGTCCATTGTAACAGTTATAAAATTATTTCACGGCTGACTGTTAAGAGTTATGTTTTCTCTGCTGTCTTGCAGCGACTAAGGTTTCTAATTTTCGCCTTAAAGCTCAGTCCATTTGTTTTGTTCTTTTTAGGTCACCTTTCGCACAAGAATTTATCACTGTAATGTGAACAGCCAGGTGGGTGTCTATAATAGACACAACATTAACTGTTGCCTGCTGCGCAGACGTCTTTGGGGGAGGAACGCGTGACGATCCCACAGACATCTGCGTAGGACGTTTTTTTGACTGGGGATTTTGAAAAAACAAGTAGCAAATAAAACAATATATTGTGAGGATACCAGCTTTTTTCCGTCTCAGCGAGAGTCCGGCTTCTCAGAATACGAATTATTTGAATTTCTGATTGCCTTTCAAAGCGAAACTCCAATTGAAGAGCGATGTTTGATGTTTTGACAAGACAATGTTCAGCTTTGTCCAGTGGAGATGTAAAAAAGTCCTATTTATGGATGTCTCAAAAAGCTGAATAAATAATAGTGTAGTTGTTATTTTAAGTTTGCTTTATCCAGACTAATTGTTCTTTGTGTAGACCGCCGCGTTCAAATATCTCTCCTTCGTTTGAGACAGGCATGTACACACAGAGATGTAAATGTTTTGTCATAGCCGAGGAGTTTGTGTAATTTAGCTTTATTATATCTCTCACTTAGTACGCGCGCTGTGATTGACTTCAACTAGTTTCTTTCCCGCGCGCCGCATTAACCTCAGAGATATGATAAATATCTTACTTACCTCGTTTTCTCGGTCCGTACTGTAAGTTACGGATCCTCGTTTTTTCCCATTAATTTATGGCCCGCGCGCTTCGCGCTTGGGCCATAAATCAACGGGAAAAAACTCGGTCCGTAACTTACAGTACGGACCTCAAACTCGGTTAGTAAGAGGTATATATTTCACTCTCGCTCTCAAATCTGTTTGTCTTATATTCTGTTGCCACGGTAACTAATGACAACGAAACGATTAAAATTTCCCAGTGTAAATTACCAATGACAAGAAACTACTTAAATATTCAAAGATTTTTCAAGAGCCGTGTATATCACTTCTTTTCAGGGAGTCATTTGCCTGGACATTTTGAAAGACAACTGGAGCCCAGCTCTCACCATCTCTAAAGTTCTTCTATCGGTCTGTTCGCTTCTGACGGACTGCAACCCAGGTAACCAACGGTCCACACTTTATTTCTAAACTTATGAAAGATCAGTCTTAAGGTTGATTGCTGTCCCATCGTGTCAAAGTCTTTTCCGAACTTGAAACATTCTTGTCTCTCCACTAACATCTTTCCTTTCCTTCACTTGGCATATTCGTTAGTTTGAGTTTTCTTCTAATTTCATCGAACTTCTTTACACATCTCAAGAAGGGAAGATGTCAAGAAAATTTCTCCAGGAAATTTATGATCACGCATGATTCCAGAAAAACAGAGAGAGACTCCGAGAAGTTTTTTCTTCGGGTACTCCGGTTTTCCCTTCTCCCGAAAAACCAACATTTCCAAATTCCAATTCGATCTGGATCAGATTCTGTCCCCAATTAGCACAGTGTGTGCTAAATACATTGACTCTCAAATAAAGTAATAAAGTGATACATTCAGCCAGTACACTGTAGTTACGTTTGACATTGCAGCCAGCTGGTTTTAGACTAACTGCGGTCTATCCTTGCAAATCTGTCCTTGCAAACAAACAAGAACATCACAGTTTGAAAATATTGAAGTTTTCAATTATCAACCAATTCATGTCAAATCGAAGGGCAAAGTCATCTTATGGTTTGGTTGCACAAGCATTACCTTATCGTGTAGACCAGACTGAGCGCAATAGCCTTAAACCTGGAAACTGTTTCAGGAATATAGCCTAACTACATGAGTAACTAAACTTGTATCGTGAGTGGTATCCTTGTCAGAACATTTGATAAGACCCCAATTCATGGTCTGCAATCTCAGCAGGCTGATAATAGGAAATAAAATGATCTGTAAATGATTGTCATGGTCGAGCCTTCACAGATTCAGATATATTTTAGATATATTGCGTATAACAGTTTTAACATTTATACATATTTTTATTTCAGCTGATCCCTTAGTCGGAAGTATAGCCACTCATTATCTTTCTAATAGAGAGGACCATGACAAGCAAGCGAGGGAATGGACCCGAAGATATGCTACATAAAACGATTTGTAATAATTGATCATGTAAATAGCCAAGATGTAACGATCGTTTAAAAGATATATATTTAGTTGCAAAGATCAGTGGTTTCATCTGACGGTTTTCAGATTGTTCTAACAATTGTCTGGTTTTACATTTGTAGAACTAATGATTGGTTTCATTAAAAGAAACTTCTGAAACTTGTGGAACTTGTGCAACGTTGAGTTTGGCAGACCAATCATGACCTGGCTGAGGGACATTTTCCCGCTCTCAGTACCGGTCAGTTGCACGCTTTTGCTTCAAACACTGATTGGCTCCGACTGAGAGCGTCATTTTTGTTTGTTCTGATTGGCCACAACCTGCCACGTGATACTGCAACCATCATGTACATTCGAAAGATTATTTAAGTTCATTAAGCGCAGTTTATTAAAGACTTGAGCAGCTGAAATGGCGCTTGAATCAAAATATAGAGTAATGATTTTTAAATTGCTGTAGAACTGTTTGCATAAGTGTATAGTTATTGAATAGATACACTAGTAACTCGGCTAAAATTCTCATACATAAAATAACTGGTGCGGTTTGGGGTGCTTTTGGTGAAGGAAAATAAAAAAAAACTTTGAATGATCTTTGGACATTCTGTTTTTCTTTCTACAAATAGACGATCCCGGGAGCCCATGGGCTCCTGACGATCCTAACACTAGATGGGAAAGGAGTAAGTTTTTTTTTCCCCCCCACTTTCAGTAATCAAAGAACGCATTTCTTCCAAAATGTCGGTTCGACTTGTAGATATCTTGATCAGTCCAAGGGAAAAAAAGGAAAAGAGAGGGTTGGGGACGACTGAGCCAGTACACCACCAAAAGGAAACAGGCATTTATGACGGCGGCAGCTTCATATCCAGCAGTCCGGGCCACAACCAGAACTGGATATATAGTGACGTTATCTAACTTTACAAAATGGCGCCCACACTTGGGGACGCGATACGTCAGGGGCACCCAACGACAAGGTTCGGTAGATATCTGTTCGGTGGAGGGTAATTCGCCTTGGGCTTTCGGCGTCGATGAAATTACGTAGCTATAACGTGGCCTAGAAGATTCGCAATGGGGAAATCATAGCCCCTGAGGTTTTCGAAAAGGTCTTAATTGCTGTTTTTGGCAATCAAAAACGTCAACTAGCATTTTCGGAAAGAAAATAGTTCCCTAAAAAGTCCGTTGAAAGTTTATTTCAGCTTTCATTTTCTCAAAGGAAGATTTTGTTCCCTAACATTTTCGGGCAATGAAAATTTCAGCTAGGGAATCCAAACAGATTAACTTCTTCTAGATTATGAATACATAACTTTAAACAGACTTCAAACACCATAAGTTACTTAAAAATGCTTTTCTAGAGTTTTTGGTTGATTGGGCTCGTTGGGTGCCCCTGTGATCTGCTGACATATGGGGTCTTGGACTCCTTTGCAGTTTATCCTTTGGCAAGTTTTTTTTTAATATTTGTTAAGCTTATTTACTAGTCTTCGTGCCATAAATTGCAACAACGGAACTTGTTTGAGTGGAAGGAACACTCTGAAAATTGCTATTACCTGCAAGGGAAGCGAGTGAGAAGGCCACCATTGAAAAGAGCAAAGAGTTAGAGTCAGAAAGGGAAAAGGTCAAATAAAGATGGTTGCCATACACCAGCTCTTGGGCATGTTGCCAAAACTGGACAAAGAACTGCAGTTGCTCTGCCCCTTAAACTTACAAAACATTTTAATTTTGTCTTTTTTGATCTTGATAATGTAAATGAATCAGTACATCTTGTCAGATTCATGAGGTTTCCCAGCTTCGTATTGTTCCATGATACTGTCTGATCCTCATATATGCCTCTGTTTTCCTTTGTCTATGATTACTGGTATTAGTTCCTCTGCCTTGGTCCTCACATGAAAACAAACCCATTTCCCAGCCTATTTTTGGTCTAAATCACAGTCCCACAGAAAGTTCCAATGAGGAAAATGTGGTCAAATATGCGATCTCTGGGGGAAGCACAATGTTAAAAGGACAATGGGGAGATGCCTGGCCGTGGAGCAGTATGTTAAAAAAGGCCTTTCGCAATACCTCAAGGAGACATACCTAACTGCTAAGTATTTGAAGAGGTTTCTCAAGTGAAAAGAGATTAAAAGTCAGTCTCTAGGTACCAGTATACGAAGGTGGTAATATTATTTGTTTCAGGTTTATGAAAGGGCTTCCTTTTCTGTCAAAAATGTCACCAGTATGCAACAAGGTAAAGGGTTAGCACCCCAGGGTGGAGCATCCCTGTATATAACATTTACGTGTACTCCCTAGATGCAACCCTTACTCCTTGTGACAAAATAATTACAAACTTTGTCATTGAAACAATAAAGTAGTAGCTGTCTGTGATTTGGGAGTTTCGAGAACCAATCACAAAACTAGTGATTAAACCAAAATTATTTTTACTTATTGTATTTGCTTCTTTAAGTTCTTTTATTTCTTTTAAAGATGTTGATAAAGTGATTTTCTTTTTATTTGCAAGAATAATAATGGGAGATGCAAGAGCATCATCAAGACCAAATAAGCAAGCAGAGGGAGGTGCTGTGATACCCTGTACTTGGACTAGGCGTTTTATAAAGAAAGATACACAGACATTTAAGGGGTTTCAAATATGGTAAAAGCCCTCAGATCAGTGCAATGATTTGAGGGCTGTGAGGACATGAAGATAAGAATAACTAAACGTTAACCATCTTCAATGGCATTAATTTTTGACAACAGAACAACTACATTTGAAGGTCTTGTACGTGACCAAATTGGGAATTCAGCAAAGTGGTTATAACTGGAGCTGGTTGCTTATTAGAATGGCTCTTGTAAGCAAGCATGATGATGCAATAGGGGGTGTTGCATGCTAGAGCTTTTAAATAAATCTTGGGACTGATGTACTAACCACTACCCATGTTGTAGTAATAATGCTAAATATTTGTTTTTATTTTATGTCAGAAGCCATTCACAATGTATGAATCACTACCATTAGTCTAAATTTGTAAAAATTAAATTTTAAGAAAATGAAAACACAGATGTATTTAGTGCATTGGTTATCCCTTCATATCTCTTTCTTTTTTTTGTGAATGAAAAAGAATGCAGACCACTGACAGTATATCCTAGTGAGTCTCCATAATAAACTTTTAGATTTTTTTAGGGATCCCTGGAAACCACTTTGGTGAGTGGAGCCTCCTGCATAAAGATTGCTGCTGCTTTTCCTCTCTGGGACGAATTGCAGCCTTGTAGTCCTACTGCTACTGCTACTGCTACTGCTACTGCTACTGCTACTGCTACTGCTACTGCTACTACTATTACTACTACTACGACTTATTATTGTATCTCTACAAGAACCCACGCACTGTTCGAAAAGAGTAGGGGACGTAGTCTCCGGTGTGATGGTCTATCTCTACTAGAATGTGGTTATGGGGGAGGGATTTGCAGTTACGGGCCTACAGTAATTGGCGCAAGCTGTTGTAGTGTCCCTGCCAGGTCTCTGGCGAAGCTATTAAATCAAATCAATTATTATCTTGCTTGTTAATTTCCTTTAGGTTATGACTACATTTTTCACAACTTAAGATTGAGAAGGATTTCTAATGGACCCATGAAAAACATTTTAACATTGATCTTGTAACTTGAATATTAAATGACTGTCATTCAGTTTGAAGCCTTTTTGTTGGATTAAAATGCAGGCCAGACCCCAAATAAGTATATGAAATAGCTTCATTAATTACTTGCATTACTTTGATGAATACATTTTTTAATAGTTCTTTCAGTGTTCTAATGTTTATTTGAGGTTCCTTTGAAAACAATGTTATGCTACTTGTTATCACAATCACATACAACTTTGCACACATGCACCTTCATCACCCATCATACAAGGGGTAGTGAATGGTAACATCAAAGACTGGCCGAGACGGCAGGTCA
>JAEMWC010000026.1:32500-35000 GCA_016490735.1 Pachyseris speciosa
ACGCCATTAAGACAGCACAAGTACCTGACGACCACAAACTAGTGTCTTTTGATGTGAAATCACTGTTCACCAGTATTCCACTCCAACTGGCTCTAGATTGTACTGAGACCGCCATCAAGAACTCCACGTTACAACTGCCACTACCAACAGACGACTTAATGGACTTACTGAACCTTTGCCTTACATCTACCTACTTTCAGTACAACAGCAAACACTACAAACAATTGCACGGGACAGCTATGGGCTCACCAGTTTCCGTTGTTGTAGCAGAGATCGTCATGCAAAACATCGAGGAACAAGCCCTTGCGACTTACGAACGAACGCTACCGCTCTGGCTACGTTACGTCGACGACACTTTCACAGCTGTACACAAAGACGAAATCGACGATTTTCACGAACACCTCAACAGACAGAACGCCCACATACAGTTTACCAAGGAGATCGAGGAAAATGGTAAGATACCTTTTCTAGACTGCCTTGTTAGCCGTGACAACAACAAACTACAGACGACAGTTTACAGAAAACCCACACACACTGACAGACTACTTGACGAATCATCTTACAACCCTACTTCACACAAAGAAACGACAATACGGACCTTAACGAGACGAGCGCAACTAGTTTGCGTCTCGAGCGACAGTTTAGCAGACGAACGCAAATACTTAGACAACGTTTTCAGTAAGAACAACTACAACCTCGACTTTGTTAGACGCAACACTTACAGGACAGAACCAAACGCTACGAACGCTAACCCGACACCAGTCACTACAGCGACTATACCATACATCAAAGGAACTTCTGAGACCATTGCACGGATACTCCAACCTTACGGTATCCGTGTCGCTCACAGACCCATCACAACTTTACGACAATTATTGACGAACGTTAAGGACAAAGACGAACCAAAGGACAGACAGGGAGCAGTTTACAAGATCGAATGCTGCGACTGTCAGGCCACTTATATCGGTGAGACTGGCAGAAATTTGAACGTAAGACTGACTGAACACAAACGAGCGACGAGAAATGGTGACATCAACAATAACATTGCTGAGCACCATTTACTGACAAACCACACAATCGACTGGGACTCTGCTAAATGCATTACCTACTGTACTAACTACCACCAACGGATCGCACTGGAAAGTTGGTTTACTAACTTAGAACAGACACCACTGAACCGTTGTCAACAGCTTCCCGCACCTTACAAACGACTTATTGACGATATCAACAACAGACAAACAATAGACACACCGACTAATTTGACTAACAATACACCTACGAACATTTGACTAACAAAAGACGGATCGAAACGCACCAACCACGGTTTACAGTCTTCACAGCCAATAACATCACGGCTTAACTGACAGACAACCAATAACATCACGACTTCGTTGACCAATCACATCAACGACCAGAGTACTTATACCATCTCCTGACGTTACCCAATCACTTGACTCTGATGATGACTTCCGCTCAGGTTGTCGAAACGTCAGTCAATGTCACCACAAACAGTCCTTCTCAGGACTACACTAACCCGGACGATCGTGCTTCACTTAGTTATGTCTCTAGTCTAGTGTCAACCCAACCCTCTAAACCTCACTGAAGTGGATGAAGGTGCTAGACTCCAATGAAGCTTTGGTGCTGCGTCGGTCGTGGAGTGAAATGAAAATCTGATTTTCAGTCGCGGGTTGTATATGGTCAGAAGTGGTATAATTTATATAGTTTGTTGATGGAGCTAAGTTATTAAAAAGAAGAATAAAAAATGTATGTACGCTCCAGAACTAATATTAGATGGGTACTCACCAGGTCCTTAGCCAACACTGCTACGGCTACATCTACCACTACGACAAGCGATTACTAATGCTGCTGCTACAGCCTATCGCTACTACTACGACGATGACAATGACAATGACAACGCCTACTACTGCTACTGCTGTTACTACTACTACTACTGCTATTACTGCTGCACCCGCTGATGCCGCTACTTGTACTACCACTACTAACCACTACCAATACCACTACCACTACCACCACCACCACTACTACTACTTGCGTGACCAGCTAAAATGGTCACGTTCTTTTAGCTGAGCGATATTCCGTCGTTTTACAACTGAAAACATTATACTGGTACAAAGTTTAGACGACGAATATCAATCTAAACGAATGAAGACCTTGACAACCCATCCTTGGAGCCCGAGGATGACCATGGTTCAAAGAAAAAAGCAGGATTCAAGCCGTCGGCAATGGTAAGCATACAGCCATGTGAAGATCTCCATCGATATATAGTCGATAAGTTCCATTCTTCGACTAGATCGAAAACAGTTCTATTTGGAAAAATTGACTTATCAGCATACAAATCCTCAGCTAAAGTGGCATCGTTTTTAACATCAAACGAACGCCTACCATCATGGATAAAAACTTTCATAATACGGTACTTCAATCATTTAAACTCCATGGAATACGTGGCAGGAGCAGGAATCATACAGTTACTCATCAAAGA
>JAEMWC010000026.1:40000-90000 GCA_016490735.1 Pachyseris speciosa
ATTCGACAAAGTACAGGAAGTGCTAGACTGAGAGTATGTCCCACCGATCGGGAAGGTGTAAAATTTAAAACAATTTCCGTTTTACTGATGCCCCACGTCACGAAACGTGAACTATTTCTGTTTCAGTGAAAAGATAAAAGTTGTTCTCCAGCTTCTCTATGACGCCAGTCTGGCATGGCTTTTGAACAACGCTTTCAACATGTTTGGAGTTCATAAAATTTGCATAATAGTTTATTAAGGCCTATGACAAGTGTTTTTCACATTACGGACATCATGCTTGAGCGCATCGATTTCGAGACAATTAGCATAAATATACAAGATTAAAACAATTGGACAAGGAAATGTGGCAACCAGTGATTTATAGTTAGTCTGATAGGTAGCAACATACGCATGTAAGGGTTTAAAGGTCTTGAACGGTAACCAGAGGTTGACCGTTTATAACAACAATCGCTTGGCAAAACAAATGATGGTTGAATGATCAGTATATACGTGCAGCTAAGCAGCAGAATGGTCTCCACATAATTGCTAAAACCTAGTGACCGTCATACTTGGTTAAGCCAGTCTCCAAGCCAAACAAACTGTACATCATGTGCTTATTTTTCAGTCGATGTTTTGCTAAAGCTGAGTTAGGAAGTGACAAGCTTAAACTCATAGGTTTTAATTTCCTGTCGAGTAAAGCACAGGTGGTCGAGGGAAATTATAGTTTTTGTGAAGTCTTCTTTGCCATTTCAAGCGACACGCTCACCAGCTTAGAGAGCAGGTAAGTTTTAACTAGCTTAAATGGAGAGATCGTCTCAGATTTGTATGTAACCGAGGGCTGTTATCGAAAGTCATTGAAAGACGTCCTTTTACATTATCCTTATAAGGGTGCGTTCCTTTGGGGTGATCCAAGTTCGGATCAGTGATCCAAGATCTGTCTGGATCTGTCTGGATCATGGTGCATCAAAGGAACCGGCGAATCCACTCTGGTCATGGATTCGCCGGTTCCTTTGATGCACCATGATCCAGACAGATCCAGACAGATCTTGGATCACTGATCCGAACTCGGATCACCCCAAAGGAACGCACCATTATAATATTAGCTTCAATTGCGGATTGCATTCCATATTTTAGAGAGTACCTGTTAACTCTAACTACGTATCACGTCACAACGATCCCATTTTTGAACTTTAATATCAAGTTTTATCTTTGATTATTTTATAATTTTACAAATATTATGCTGCTTTTTGCGGGCCGTGAATTTGTTATATTTTGGATGCTTTTTAATAGTAACTTATCTTTAAGATTACTAAGGTTAGCTCGAAAATTTCTCAAGCAATTCCGTCTTCGCACTGCATGTTAAAATTAACGATTGATGATCATTGATACCGGTTTACATGGTCTTCTGAGCCAAAATGTGGTTCTCATAAAAGACAGTTAAAAATAAAATTTATTTGGCCATGCGTTAGCTGTGGTATTAAAAACTTATTAATAATAAATGACATTTGTTTACCCTCGACAGTATTTATAGCTAGGCTATTTTAAGGCTACTGGGGTCGAGCAAATACAATAAATAATTCAAAATAAACGTAACAAGGTTAAGAAAGGCAAGTAGAGGCCGAGTGGGACTTAAACTCGGGGCGTACGGCCAAGCTGCCTCCCCCCTACCACATGCACGTGCAGGTGGTGTGAAACCGAGATAAAAAAAAAAAAAGACAAGACAGGAAGAGAACAAACAAAACACGATATAGAACTGAACTCATGAAGTAGCAATGTCAGTGGTTTGATTGATTCGATCGGCCGAACCACGAGGCTTTTTTTATAAGATCACTAAGTCGCATCTGAGATAACTGTCGCACATTACGGACAATTTAGGCACCTTTCCACGTTGATTATGTCGCAAGAGTGGCGGAAAGGGCTAGGCTCCTGTTGTACTCTTTCGAACATTCGTCCGAGTTACATAGCTCTCGATATGCGGCCACATATCATGTCATGTCGTAGTGTCTTCCTAATTTTAACTCGATTTAATGGTTGCGTTAAATGAGTTACGTTTCCCTCAACATTCATAGTTTGAACACAAGACCGGTCCAAAAAGTTTAGATGTCTTAAACAGTCAAGCCAAATTATTAATATAACTGGCAAAATAAGACATTTGGATAGAGTGCAACATTTGGATAGAGAGTTTTCACATGACGTCATGGCGACCATGTTTCCAAAACAAAGAAACGGCGGCCATGTTGGTGTTTCAAACTCACCCTCTGGGAATTGCACCATATCTTTTTATTAAAATACTTTCGTTTATTTCAGTAAAGCAGTATGGCCGGTAGTCACGTGAATGAAAACGCTCTACTATCCCGGATGCTTGTTCGAGAACGTACGGTACTTGTCAATCAAACCGGTAAACCTGGAAAAAGTTCTGTGCGATTTCAATTGAACGTAAGAACAGTAAGCGAGCAATACGCTTCTGCTTACATGTACCCGACAGTGGCATAAATTTATTAGACGGCTATTATTTGCTTCGGTCGCTGCAACTAAGCGTGACGCCGTTATGTGATTGCAAAGTTTTGTTTGTTTAATGCTACCAAATATAGGTTCTTGTACATTATCCTATTGTTTTCCCACTAAAATGCAATGCTCGGTCTCCCGCCCAAAAAGTCACTAAAATGCTAGGTTAATGCTCGTTATACCGAGGCTTTTTAAATTTTAATTTCATTAATTTTAATGTTTTAACAGGGTCCTAGTGCTAACAAAAACGTATAAGTGGTATAACAACGTATACAAGTTAACAGTTTACCGATTGACCGCCTTTGGCTCGACCGCTGACTTCTCCTCAGTCTCCACTCTGCTGTATTAGGGTAGTATTTGAAAAAAATTTTTTTTTTTTAATTTCGAGTTCGAGTCTTCATTTTCCGGGAAAATGCCACTAAAATGCTCGAATAATGCTCTTAATGTTTTTGCCTCACTAAAAGGCTCGAAAAATGCTAGCATAATGTACAAAGCCTAACCAAATAATCGCCAGCTTATTACAAACGAATCAGTCACGTGACTTACTGCATTTCCCACGAACGTGACGTCACCCAAAGATGAAGTCACGCGAGGACTTCTCTGTTGCTGTCGGCGCTACTAAAATATCAGAGGTCAGCTTGGGTCTTCAGCTTCGCTGGCATCTCGATATCAGTGAAAAAAATGTTTCAAGTTTCAGTCTTATTTCGCAAAATACGAGCCTTATTAATGAAGTCGTAGACTGATAAGGTGAACATTTCTCACAAAGTCAAGGTTATTCATGAAGAAACCATTTATTTTAATGCAAACTGTGCGTCTGCTGAACAAATTATAAATTAGTTATTTGATTAATGGACTCCGAAGTGATTTCCTGACACTAAATGATCTTGGTATTCTAATGCATCTTCCCGAGTGCGTCAGAGTCTCCACACAAATTGAAAACAGAACTTAATGTTATGTGAAAAATGATGGCCTTTTCAACTTCGTTAATTTACCGTCAACTTAAAGTATCAACTGAATCGTCGGTAAAGGAAATTAAAGGTTTGATAGTTGGTGTTGTCTTCGAGATAACAATAAAGACACCTCTCGTAACATCACTAAATTTTGTGTGGCTACTTCGCAGCTAGGCCAGCAGTCAGTCAGTCAATAACAAAACAACCCATCACTGCTGTAGGCTAGACGTGTTTCCGTTTTCTAGACTGGGAGTGCACGACATTCAAATTATCAAGTTACCTTTAAACTTCCCCAAAGAAAAATCCATCAGTGATTCATAGGTACAGTCAGAACTCATCAACTATTACGTATCTTTTCACTAAGAAAAGTTACTTCTCTGCTAAATCGCTCTGTCCACTGTAAACAAACGGCAGGTAACGACACAAATTGGAGTTAATTTAATTAACAAAACGCTGCAGACAAAATTAGTTATCCAAAGGAAAATTGATTACGAGTATCACTTCCTTTACGAGACAGGTAACAGAAATGTGGAATTAATATAAATTCACGCAACGCTAATCTAAAGACAGCAAACGAACTGGACCAAACATTTCAAATAATTAGATCTGAATTGAAATGCAGATAGCCATCTTATAATTAAGAGAGCTGAAAAGAAATGCGGAAACATGTTCACAACTGATATAATGATTAAAGCCGAGATAATACAATGTACTCAGCTTTGCGGTTCTTCATTCCTTGTCCACAAATTGATGAGAATCCTGTCCTGCGTTCACACGGTAATATGGCAGATTTACTGAGTTTCCTTGTTTCTATTACGCGCTTCCACTCCTCCGTCTCTCCGTGTAGTCTGCTTGCCGACAGTGCCTTGTAATGTATACTCATATGAGGTATTAATCAAAATATCTCACAGAAAATGACCTTATGAGAAGGGGAGCACATGCACCGACTGACCTGCAAACAACTGATTGACAAATGTAAATTAGCAACTTCGCTCTCCAAATTAGATCCCTGTTGGAAGGTTTTTTCCCAAACAAAAGGTTTTCGCTGTTTTCTTGGGGGAGATTCTAGCGTAACAGCGGGTTCCTGACATTTCAATCTGTGTTCCTTGATCTTCAATGTCTGAGATAAAAACCAAACCTCCCAACAACTCAGACATTAAGGTTGACTAATTAAAATGCTTGAACGTGAAAATGTTTTCCATACGGAAAATGAATGCTCAAACTGCTTAAAGTGGCACAAATTTGAACTGACAGGTTACAAGAGACCAACAGTTGAACCACATGGCTCATTACTTGCCCGACGCAATCAGCTCTTTTTCAACACTTCTTGTCCGAAAGGGGACAACCGCTACGAATTAGGCTCATTTTTTATACATTTGACAGCTCTAGCCTCCTTGTGTAGCCTGATTCAGTTTCAAGAGATTCCCCGTTCTACCAATGCACTGAACCTTGCCTTGCGATTTCTCATGGACGGCAAGTCACTATGTCAGGTTAGTTGAGATACGATACTGATAGAAAAGTCTTATGTTCCATGGATTTAATTTAAAAGGGTTTCGTAGGGTCGACGAATCCAAATAGTGCTAAATAGGAGTGAAACATTGGAACAAACTAAACAAATGGCCATTGACTAATAAACAACAGCTCATCTTAGACAGGGACTTGGGTCTGATCTTGTTTGAGCTGTTTATGCACCACTGTTTTGACGGACTTACGTTATTTTGCTTAAAAAAAAAATGAAGATCTATTTTTGCCGTTGCGTCAATAATAAGTGCGGAAAGAGTGACATAGTGGCTGCTGCATTGAGGTGCCGTATTTAGCTGCTCTGAGTGGCTGCAGAAACCTGTAGACTTTGGACAGCGGAAAGGGGTTTCAGCATGCACTCGAATGTCATCCTGAAAAACCAGCTCGAAAAATGTAAAAGTGTCATCTACTAGAGTTAGCGTTTATTTCCACGGTTTGGCAATGACCCAACTTCGATGCCGTGATCACCAGTAAACAACCTAATGTATAAGAAACAATTCTGATACAAAAATCAGGGTTAGAAATCTTGTTTAACCTCTATTATTACGGTAAATCCTTAGACATTCTCTACTAACGGTAGGATCGCTTTATTTTATGGTAGTGGTTTATAAGTGAAGAAAGTGAAACAGGGAGCTCAAGAGAATTACCATGTGTTGCGCGCCATACGTTTGATTCAACGGAGGATCAGTTACACAAATGTAAGACAATGATACGGGTTTCATGAAAACAGGAACCTCAGCGTACAACCACAGCAGACCGAGTTGTAGTGAGTCAATTCCATTATTAGGCCGTTAGATTGGTACAAGTCGCGATGTAATAGTGAAAATAATTGCAAGCTTGCGCGGAAATGATACATAAGCAACTTCTCCCACGTTACGACAAAAAAGTAACAAGGGGTTAAGTAAGGAGAAGTTCCTTTTGCGGTGGACGTCATAACATGAAACTAGATGGTTAATAATAATAATAATAATAATAATAATAATAATAATAATAATAATAATAACAATAATAACAACAATAATAATCAATTTATAGTGCACAAATTCCATACAATGTTCAAATGCGCATAACAATTTAAAATTCTTGGTTGATGATCTTTGGTGTCAGCTACATCTAGTAAGATGGATATTTTCTTATTTCTACAGTTTATACGCTGTGCATGGAGTAAGTGACATAGGAAAGCTTTTGACAAGACTAGATCAGTTTATTCTCGCTTTTCCAAGGGAGTTTTGTTTAAAGTGGTTGTATTGAAACTTGGTGACAAAATTAGAGCTTGTGAAAAAAGACAAAAGTGAGCAGAGACAACTTTAGCTTTGTTAAAAAGGCAAACACACTGCAGAAAACTTAAAATTGGAAAAAAGATTACGCCCTTACATTAAAGAAACTGAAGATAAACATGTTTCTGCTTAATATTTTTATTAGTTATGTGAGCTCGCGTGACTTTTGGAAACACTTTAAGAAACGTTTCCGTTGATTAGGGTAAATTACAATTTGCGGCTTGGCTCCGAAAGATAAAGGAAACTAATTGACAACGAAGGGCAAAATCCGTTGTTGGATGATATTCATTTGGTAAAAAGGGAAAAAGTTAGAAAAGGACGGCGAATCAGTTTCTCTTTCTAAATTCGGATATAAAATTTGTTTAACTTGTCAACTAAACAACGTACAGCCTCCTGTACAAAGGAGATCATTTCAACCAAGATGTTATCAGGTTATACGTTTTCCATGTAGAAGACACTAGATAAACATCGACCTAAACCACCGGTTGACCAGCGGTTTCAATGAAAAAATGGGGAACGCTTTCAATTTGAATGGAACAGGACAATCTTAATCTCTTAAAGTGGAACGGGACGAGCGTGTTCCTTTTACACTGAGCTACTCTTAAGAGACTGGGTACTAACAAAAACAGCACCAAACCGCGCGTTTAATTCATCAAGGAGCATGGAGCTAGTGGGACGTCGCAGATGGTACAGGAGTTTTCCATTTGATTTACTACTGGAACAACCGGATGTTCCATACAAAAGGAAAGCGCCCATTGGTTTGGTGTGGGTTGCTCATTCTCGGTGGCTCACAAACATGGTTTCTGTAGATGTTATGTTTTCCACCAAATGTTGTCCTGCTGGGCAAGTCACAGATGTTAAAGAGGTCTTTCTGTTATCCAGCCAGTGTCTCCAGTTTTGAGCTAACCGAGGAAACTTTATGCCACTGACCAGCTGAAATGTCTGGGATGACATTGCAACAAGGTCATTCTTCCGGCGCGAAATTGCAATAGTTCCAGTTGCACGCACATCCAATAAAGGATCCATCCTCGTTTCCAAGTGAGGGAAAAAGCCCTGGGAACGAGGTTGTGATTCCCGTTATAATCTAGTGCTTTTCCACCATTAGAAAGGTGCTTGATATCTCTCATTCCACAAGTGTTACCGGAGCCCATGCCGACAAACACAAAGAGCGTTTTCTTTCTGTGTGAGGGGATAAAAAAATTGTGCACCTCTTAAAAGCAGCATTGAATACCGGAAAAAATAAATCAGTTATTTCCGCCATTTTCATTTACACTAAAACTGATTGGTAGATAGCGGTTGGATTTGGCGATACGAAGGAAATAAATCTTTTGTCACTCCAAACTTAATGAGATAGTGATTGAAGGTTAACATATGTTTGGCATGCCCCTTCTCGATTTAAAAATAAATTGACGATTTTGATCAATCTTTTCATGACGTTTAACTCTGATTGTAGAACGATGCCAGCGCTTATCAAACCCCAGGTATGAGAGATTTGTATCTGTTTCAATTTTCATCGCAGACGTTTTCGTTTAGTTAGAGTTGTTAAAAACAGTAGCGTGAGATCGAGAGGTTCGGAATGAGCTAAATCGGTTTATTTGGTCTATATTTAGTCGCCACTGCTCACCAGTACCTTTTAGCACAGAATGATTTCACGTCTCGGAACGTGCTCATTTAAGTTCTCCAATCGTACGGATTAAATGTCTCAAAAAGAAGATTTTATCAGGTGTTTTTTTGATTCAGTTTATTATTTGTCACGTTTGGAATGCAGTGTAAGCCCTGTTTCAAAAACACGTGAAACGTTTCACGACGTATGTTGAAGCATGTATATCAAGCATGTACCGTTATGGCCGTTTATACGCAAGAATTTCATTTAGACTGACAATGTCTTCAAATTTTTTCCTGTTATTTTTGGAACGCGCTTACGTACAAGGAAGCTGTAGAATGTGTTGCAGTACGCCTTGTTACAATTTATACGTTAACTTTGTAGTGAGTGAGTTTGCACCTCAAAAAAATTAGAACGTGTCACAATCTTCTTTAATGATAACAAATGCAAGCTGGTGGCCCATTTATAACATTTCTGAACAATTTACTTTCTCAACTTTAGCTAGAATTTATATTAGGCCAGGTGGTACTCCTCGAAAATTCCTTCTAGATGGTTTCAATGTCGGACTTGACCTTCAAACATCCCTAATTTGAAATCAAAATGATATTTTTTTTGAAACCCTTTTCTGGACCAGAACGGCTCCAAAGACCATATTCTTTAGGCAACCCCATTGATTCTTGATATGCCTTTATACAAGGGAAAAAAATCCCTCCTCAAATCCGAGGAAGGTAGTAGCAGGTAGGTAAGGCATACAGTTGTGAAAAGATGAGATATTTTTCAATGACATACCTTAACATGTCAAGATCAACAAGTTTAACTCAAAATGAAGAAGCAAGGTCAAGAGATGACATCCGCCATCCAGTGATGTGAAATATCTAGAACGTCAGTTTGAATAAGATAACACAATGAGGATACACTACCGATCAGATATCAAATTAAAAACAAAGAAAATAGATTTATTTTTACTGTGACAGCCAAGTAGATACAGCGAAATCCCCAAAACATCAGACAATAATATTGATATAAAAAACAATTATTCCGAGATGAATCGCGCCACACAAGCTTCGTTCAGAGGCAGTCAGGATGTGTATGAATTAATTGATGTACAGACACCATTTTCGTAAGTAACGTCTTCTTGGATGACCACTCTAGTTCAATGTGCAGTAGGAAAAAAGCTGATCAATAACTATTTTATTACGAGTGTTTTTGTCCAATAATTTCCCTATCCGGCTGTAACCCTGTTAAAACAACTAATTAAATGTTAGGAGTGTACCGATATCCTGCATACTCAAGAGCTCTTGATCAAGAATGAAGAAAGTTCTGCCGTAATATAAAAATTCAGTTCTAGACAGTGTGTGACCTTTTGTCTGCAACCTGATAAAAACCGTGACTACAAGTATACTAAAGTGTTTTCGTTAGTTTCCCACAGTATTCATGTTACTAAGATAAAACCGCATCATCTAACCTGAAGGGAATAAGATTTCTTCGCGAAACCCTTATTTTTGTTTGCAAAAAGACAATCCCAGAATCACACCAGTAAAGCGAAACAGACTTTCTTTGCTTGAGTTGGTATGAACTTGAACTTAACGAGTTTAAAAGGTTGAATTTTGTAATTTTGTATGATGAATTCAGATGCCACGCACCTCTCAGTAACCTCTTATTTGATTGGTTCTTATTACCACGCAGCTCCATTATTTCAGGGCATTGTTTCTGTTGTTTGTTTATTGTTTTCTCAGCCAATCCTGTGAGCTGTTCCGAGAGCTGCGTGATGAATTAAGACTGAAACTGATCCAATTCAACTAAGGTGGAAAAACACACCGATGTCTTATAATTAATTTCCCCCAAAATGGACTCAAATACAACCAGGTTGTGCTGTTCTCGTTTGTCCGTTTGTTTCCAGACAGAATCATTATAGTTAATTGGCTATAAACTGTTGTCCTCTGGTCTGCCGTGAAGAGTGATGAATGCAAAAGTGATATCGCAAGAAAAGGAGATAACATTTAACGATGAAAATATACCAAAGGTCAAACCGACAATTATTTTGTTCGTATTTCATTATGCAGCTCTGAAACGGGTGATGTTTTAAAGGTGTTAGTTAAATACTCGACTACAAACCACTAATTATTGGGTTACTGCCGCTAGAGTTTCTCAGAACGTGTATGGCAGTCTGAAGAACATATTAACAGTAAATACCCTCACGGGAGGTATAGAAAGTATTTCCGGCTTAAAACAAATGCTGAGTAACGTAACAGGCAAACAACGTCCAGAGAGCTAAATATCGTTTGAGTTTAACAACAAGTATTTAGCGTTTAAGACAGCACTATTTCGCAGTCTCTATACGTCATCAGCAGATATTGTGCTTTCGCGTTCTTTGCGTCTTCACTTTGTGCTGTTAATTTACTTTTTAATGAAGTAACCTTTTTTCTGAGACAAAGACTTGTTCAAAGATAAATGTAACATAAAATTCACTGACCTCTTGGTCACTAGCGTTGTGTTTCCGCCAATCCGATTTAGGCCTTTGGCCATTTAGTATAATTGCCTTTAACCCAGCAGCCACTTATTTTTTTACATCACATTATTCTTTCATTCGTAGCAAGCGTTAAGTTCTGCTTGACCGCGACTTTTCTCGATCCGATATAAATTTGTTTGTTAAAGGAACCGCAAACTGAACAACGTTTTACTAAATATGAAGGAATTCACTCATTAAAATGTTCAAAGACTGTCCGCTCTTATGGAATACCGACAATCAATCCACTTGTATGATGTCTGTACAATGGACTTACCACGAAATTACCACTTTCCTCCAGCGGCCACCGATTCAGTCACCATTAAGACCGCTACTATTGTACAACATCACAAGCTATGGCGGTAAACACACAGAGCCAAAGTGTGTAATCCGCTAATATTAACAATGCAAAACCAATAATTTGTTTACCGCAGAAGCGTTATATTGTCATCATCAACTTCCGGTCAGCATTTCGCGCCGTTTCACGCCGCTACTGGCGTCATGTTTTAACATAACGCTGTTAGATTGGCGAGCAAGTCTTGATATGCGGTCAGTCAGAGGCTACCGGTTTCTTATAGACTCATGACGAAGTGTATAATCGGCGACACAGTGGAATGCTTTGCTCGGCTTAACTTTTATCCGAGAAGGTTCAACGCAACCAAGCTCCGTCTCCTCACATGGATGGTTAAGATAAAGACCCAGGAGTTCGTAATGTAAGAAAAATGTACCGAGAGGAAATGAGTGAATGTAAGATGTTTAGTCACCTGTTGACGACAACGCTAATAGACTTATAATGGCCATAATTAATTAACTGCACTAGTTGTTTCATTTTCTCAAGTAACTCAACTCAAAATATTGAGTCAAGAGATACATGTGGCTTTAATCTGATGGGTTTAATCTATAGATTCACTAAGTTGTGCTTTTTTTTTGTCGGGTTGATGTTTGTAAACAGCCAAAGTAAATAGAATGCTCTAACGTGTTCCACAGACCGTGTCACACATGGGCGTTCCAACTAAAGGCTTTTATTTTAAGAACACAGCTAAACTATTGTACAATGAAATCATTTGTCGCTTTGCGGCGAAGGAAAATCAGATATTTAAAGTGTTCTTTGTAAGCTTTAAGACACCGAGACACCGCAGATAAACGTCAAAAATTAGTTCCCACGGGGTAACAACTGAAAACACGCGCATAATGAAGGTGAAATATCTTAAATGTTTTCCTTTCTTTCCAGCAGGAAAATAACAAAAGTACATTTACACCCAGATGAAGTAATGGAGCAGTATATAACAAGCCGGGGGCTAATGAATCGAAAACTGTTGAACAGCTACAACAACTGAAGGGTGTTCAGGAATCAATGAACCAAATGGGGTGCAAAATGGTAAGTTGGGTCGCTTAAACCGTGTGATGTACTGTAATGAAGTGAACTTAGTTTAAGCTAAATTTAGAATATACTTGATTTCTCTTGAAAACTTAAAAGGGCCATCAATGGGAATTTCAGTGTGAAAGGAGCGCGAGCCAGATATGACCTGATGCCCGTAACTAAAACTGAAAATTTTTTAGCACCAAAGAACATTAAAAAAATTAAGCTTTATTATTACAAGTAAATTAGTCTCATTATGGCCTATGCAGTTCTTTGTTTCCACTTTTATAGATCAGCTGATAATCTCTCTCAATGATTATTCTCAATTTAGAGTGGCACTCTTAAGCACTCCACTCACGGGATGTAACAAGTACGTTCAAAATAATACGAAAAGTGAGTTGTCAGTTACCTACTCCAGGACCATAGCATACTATGCATGTTTCATCAATCTAATCTTCATCCAATAAACTAAAGTCGTGGAGCTTTCCTTCCTAAAAAAACATCTTATGCAAAATCAAAACTATGTCAGTTTAGCTTAAAAGTAAACTTTTAAAGTTTCCGTTTTACCATTGGCACTTTAAAAGCCTTAGAAGCATCAGGATTTGCTGTCTTCGCTTGGAGCATTATCTCTCCCGGTCAAACTTATAAAGGTTAATTATTTTTATTGGGCCTCCGACGTATGTAAATGAACATATCGTCGTGTCGTTGAATACTAATGGTCCAACAAAGAACAAAAAGTTTGCGTGTATAAATGTTATTACAGAAACACGTGTGAAATGATCTGAACATAGAAAACACAAAACCAGAAAAGAAAGGAACTGACAATTAGTTTATAGGGGGGGGGGGGGGGGGGCATATCGTATCTTAACTTCAGATGAGTCGTGTATAATTTATCTGTGGCACGTGCAACTTTCAGAAGAAAAATTATTTCATAAGATGAAATTTCTGTAATCGGTTTAAATTATTCGGGAATCATTTCTATGGGACACTCGACTTTGCTCTTGTTGTATTCTGTGAGGATACGAAACCATACAATACACTTCGGAGTTAAGCAAAGCCATTTTTTCAACGAATAATGTTTGGATGGGTAATGACGTACGGCAAATCGATACATGACTCGAAAAAACTGTTAACAACGTTAAATATACATAGTTACATACATCCGGTCGTGCATGGATAAACCGCATCCGTTCTTGGTGTGTTGATATCTTTGTTGATACCAAACTGCGGGTTTGAACAAAACCTGAAACACTGAAATAGAATATCGCTCCGCAACCAGTACGCAAGAAACGCACGAACCGGCAGTCTGTTGTCACAACAATTTGCATACTCAAGGAAAGAGGAAGAAAGAACTGAAGGGGAGAATAAAACGGGTAAATAAAAAGGTAAAAATATAGATAAATAACAAGTAAGTAAATAAATAAATAAATAAATAAATAGATAGATAGTTAAATAAATAAAAATTTCTGATATTACTGGGTGAGTCGATGATGACAATCCTCTAAATTTTTTTTTGAAATATATGTCAAGATATATGTGAGGGAAAAACTTAATGCGACATCTTGAGTACGGCTCGATGCCTCAGAAAATAAGAAACTCACTTCCTCAAACTGAATTTTCAAGGTTTTTCTACTGCTTACTTGCTACTTGCTTGCTTGTCTGTCGATAGGAAACCAAACATTGACTGTAAATGCTGTATCATTTTTGTTGGAGAGGAGAATCGTAAATCAATATGTGCTTGATACCCCTCAGCTTTGGCAATGTCTTACATTTTGTAGACATTATGAAAGTAAAAACTGATTTCAGAGTGAACTGGCTTCATAGTGAAACGTTGGAGGCGACACAAAAGCAAAAATGAAGGATTCTGAGAGAAAATTTATCATTTCTTGAATGAAACTTTGCAAACTTTCACTTCAAAAATGAAAAGAAGCCTAAAAGAAACAGATTAATCGGTTGAATGCAGCACAACTTGCTTGCTGTATTCAGTATTTCTTACTGAGACTAAGATCGACCGCACATATCCGGATTCGCAGTTTGCACAGAGTGGCTATAATACATACAGGAATGATCGAAAAAAAAGGTGGAGGTGGTGTAATGGCGTATATTTCAGATTAACTACCTTCTAAACGGCTGGGATTGCCAAGAAAATTTACTACGATCGAGCCTCTGGCAATTGAGTCTAAATTTGGACGGTACGATGTAGTGATTCTGGGCATCTATAGGCCACCCAAGCCGACTGGAAATAATTACCATGTTACCCTTGAGAAAGATCTACACGACTTGACATCATGGGCTTCAGTTCAGAAATCATTTTTGGTGATCACAGGCGACCTGAACCTCGACAGACTTCGTCCACTCTCGAGGGAAGGGAAAATCTTATGAGATCTGGAAGACACACACGGGTTGACTTGTGTCATAACTAGACCAACAAGGATTACTAATAACAGCCAAACATTAATTGATCTTATTTTAACCAATAAGCCAGAGCTATTTAAGGATTGTGGCGTTTGTGATGTCGGAATAAGTGATCTTGCCCTGGTATATGGACTCATGAAAGAACGAAATGCTTTTTACGAAAGCAAGGTGCTGACTGTAAGAAGTTACAAAGAACTGAATGAAAAGGAATTACAAATGGATTTAGACATGGCTCCTTGGCATGTAAGCAGCATCTTCGATTCAATAGACGACCAGCATTCCTATTGGCACACTCTTCTCACTAGCATCATTAATGATCATATTCCGCTGATGAGAGTCCGTGCAGTAGACGTACCGCACATGACGCTAGAATGGAAAAAGGCAATTAGGAAAAAAAGGAGGTATGCGAAACGATATGCAAGAAACCCTACCGAGGAGAACCGAGAACTAATGAAAACGTGGAGGAATACTGCTACAAGACTCCGGCGGAGAGCAATCAAAGAATACTGGAACGAAAAAGCTGACGATCTGAAAACGAATCCTAGGAATTTCTACAGTGTTTTTAAGCCTTTTCTTCACTCAAAGTCGAAGAAGTGTGAAAACGTCCTACTTAACATAGATATCGAAAGTGTCATTGAACGGGATCAACGCAAGATTGCGGAGCACTTTGCCAAATATTTCTCTTCAGTGGCTAACGACATCGGTGACACTCGTTTATTAGGTATGTCCGAGGACCAACTGTACCATCATGAGAGTGTGCACATGATAACTCAAAGCTGTAATCGTGGACCTCCTGGTGACTCCTCACAATTTAAATTCCATATGCTTGAGCCGAAAGAAATTGCGGTTGTGCTATCTAACTTGGATTATACCAAGAGCACAGGTCACGACCAAATACCATCCAAGATCTTAAAGCTAGCAAGAAGGGAGCTTTCTTATCCCTTCGCTGACTTATATAACAGTTGCATCGAATCCTGTGATTGGCCACTGCAATGGAAGAAAGGTGACTGGGTACCCGTGTTTAAGAAAGATAACAAACAAGACATTAAGAACTATAGACCTGTTACAGTATTAACAGTCATAGGGAAAGTCTTTGAGCAGTTACTGAGCAAACAGCTGGCATCATTTATAGATCCAATGTTAGGCAACAAATTGACTGCATATCGAAAGGATCAGAGCTGTGAGACCTCCCTCACTGGATTGGTGGAAAGATGGAAAAAGGCTGTTGACAACAGGAATGTTGGAGTCTTGTCCACTGATATGTCAAAGGCATTTGATTCGCTATACCCTCCCCTAATGATAAATAAACTGAGAGCATACGGTTTCTCTAACAACTCACTAGCCCTTATGCGATCATATTTCACAGATAGGAAAAACAGAGTTAGGATCAGTCAAGAAGCAACAAGCGGTTGGTACGCGACGACGAGAGGTTGTCCCCAGGGATCAAGCTTCGGGCCTCTTCTTTGGAATGTTTTCCAAAACGATCTACACCTCTCCACTGACGAAAACAGGTTATTTATGTATGCTGATGACCACCAACTGTTCTCAGTGGCGAAGACAACTTACGAGGCGGAAAACATTTTAACTGAGGAAGGAAACAACATCTCTAAGTGGTACAACAACAATCTTTTACAAGGAAATTTCTCAAAGTATCAGGTGATGAGTCTGGGTCCGAGGAATTGTTACAAGGATCTACACATCGTTATTAATGACATCGTAATTGATCAGAAATCGGAGATAACACTCTTAGGAGTTACTTTAGACGATCAACTATCATTTTCGAATCATGTGAGCAATGTTTGTAGAAAAGCCTCCTGTCAAACGGGTGTTCTCCTGAGATTACGTAACCTTATTCCGACATCAGCTAAATTACACATTGTCAAATTTGCTATACTACCTCATCTCACATACTGTCAGACTGTCTGGCATTTTTGTCGTTCTTCTGATACCAGAAAACTAGAACGAATTCAAGAACGAGCATTACGCGCTGTTTATTGTGACAATAAATCGACGTATGAGGAACCCTTGCAAAGAGCGAGACTACCAACACTTTATACGCGAAGACTCCAAGCTATTGCAACCATAATGTATAAAGTCAAATATGGTCTGGCCCCTCCTTACATTGCTGACTTATTTGTTGCTACTAATTCTCAGAATCATCTTAGAACTCTGATTTCGTCATACCGAGATTTCGGACTGTTGCTTATGGCAAACACAGCCTGACTTATCTAGGCCCTGTCATTTGATCCAAACTTGACAAATATATCCGATCATCTGAATCATTAGAAACTTTTAAAAAACGCGTTAAAAAGGTTAATTTTACAAGCCTGCTGGATTATACTTGCAAAGACTGTTTTTTATGCAACAACTAACAACAGATCTTCAGATAATGCATGACTCATTACCTATTCAATATATACACATATAAATATATTTCATAATTGATTTTAATGCATGACTCACCGTTTATTCAATACATACATATGTACATAATAATAATAATAATAATAATAATAATAATAATAATAATAATAATAATAATAATTTAGAACTTATATAGCGCATTTTCCATGTGTATATGATCAAATGCGCTTTACAAGCAGATGAAATTGGAATTTGGAAATGTTGGTTTTTGTGGAGAGGGGAAAACCGGAGAACCCGGAGAAAAACCTCTCGGAGCAGAGAAGAGAACCAACAACAAATTCAACCCACATATGACATCGAGTCTGGGAATCGAACCCGCGCCACATTGGTGGAAGGCGAGTGTTCTCACCACTGCGCCATCCCTGCTCCCCTATTTTATTTATTTGATAATTAATTTTTAGCTAGGTGTCCCCAATTAGTATACATTGTATGCTAGCGATTTCGACACATTAATAAAGTTCTTACTTACTTACTTACTTACTTACTTACTTACTTACTTACTTACTTACTTACTTACTTACTTACTTACAACTCGGAAAACGTGGCCCATCGCTCCAGCAAGAAGAAACGGCTACAACAGCAAACTGGAAAGTTGCAAATGTGCGAAAAATACAATTCAGGCGATTACAAAAAAATTCCATGTATAAGACAACCTTAGTATTTGAATTAACCTTAAATGAAAATCGAAATACTGGAGGAAATGAGGTGAGTTAAAGCACTAAATGCAAGTGAGCAATTAAACTCCAATGGCGGCAAACTAAGACAGACAAAGTTATCGACAACTGTACAATAAAATTCAACGGTAGTGCATGCTAACCTTTTTCAAACACTGAATCCCACGTCTTGTTTATTCTTCCACTGGGCAATAGTTAGTGGGTAATATAACACGTCCGCTGTGGAATTTTTGCGACATACATGAAATAATCTTGCTAGATTAATGCACCTATCAGTGTCAAGCCCGAGGGGCGGGGGGGGGGGGCAACCCACGGGAATTTGACTGTCACATATATTCCCAGGGTAGGGATTTTGATCGGACATCACGTCCCCAGGGTGGGGAATTGGTACGTTATTTATTGTATATGACCGCCTTCCCTTGCTCCAGGGTGGGGGATTTTGATACTTTTGACAATTATCTTTTGCCCGGGGGTGGGTATTTTGATAATTTTTTTCAGAAAATGTCAAAATCCCCACCCTTTGCCCGACCCCCCCCCCCCCCTCCCCTCGGGCTTGACACTGATAGGTGCATAACTTTAGCTTTCAGTCACGAGTCCAGAGCTGGCAAAATGAAAAAAAAAATCCCGTTTGCTCCGGTAGCCAATCAAATTGCAGGATTTATATTAGCAAGTTTAACAGGTTTATCGCCTGTTCACGCACTGCACTGGGGTTGTATCCCCTCCTCTTCCCCACCAAAAAAACAAGCAGTTCTTCGCTGCTTGGAAACAACTCATGCTTTCGTTGTTGTTATTTTTATTTCACCAGATACTTTTATGTGTCATCGTGTCTGTTTTAATGGCGAGATTGTCCAGCGCTCGTCCCAACATCAGAACAAAACACAGAGGAAACAATAAAGCATTCAGACTCAACATACGCGGAAACTGCGATCTACGAGCGCCACCCACACACTCAAGATTAGCTCAGCTGTGGAGTAAATTAAGATTCCATCTGGCGGTACTGCTCAATGGTACATTACATGGAGTTAATGATACTTACTGCCGAGAACAAGCTGACCGATGTAAGTAATCGACAGTTAGGCAAGCTGCACAGGATACCTAATTTCTCTTTTACTTCCGCAACCTGTGCTTCGCATGAATACACCATTTTGCTAATAATCAGTTCCTGGTGAATTGTGGGTGGATCCAGTCCTTTGTGGGGGCAAACGGTCAAAATTACAATTTCAAATTACATCCTAAAATGGCCGTTTGCCCCCACAAAGGACTGTATCTATAGCAAAAGGAAGGAAGTCTAAGTCTAAAGGACTGTATCTACTGTATCTGTAGCAAAATGGTGTATTGGGCTGACCGTATATAGTAGGCAGAGTTGCTATGGGTCTCAGTGTGGTTCTGCGGCCGTTCGAGGGCTTCCCTTTCTGTGTTCGTAAGGGCGTGGGTTGTCATGGTAATTGTATGCACCATAATAGGTCATCTCAGCCAATCTGAACTGCTTTGTCTACTCATTCACTGTTTCGACGAGTGTCTTTCATCATCATCATCATCATAGTCGTCATCGTCATCGTCATCGTCATCGTCATCGTCATCGTCATCATCATCATCTCCACCACCACCACCACCGTCATTATCATCATCATCATCATCATCCACCATCATCATCATGCTCCATTGTCAGTTGGGAGATGAGTTAACTATTGAGTGTTATTTGAGAGATTAGTTATAAGAAGAAATTATTTTGATTTTTCTAAGCCTTCAAGTGTGATCTGATTTCCATTCAACCCTGACATTAGCCTGTGTATTCTCTCTATATTTGTTACAGCACTAGTTAGGTGACATTTCATCTTTTGGTGACCATTTCTATTATACTCATGACCGGCATATTTGATTGGTTAATTATACTGTTGGGAGAAGGTAGATGCTGATAACTCTAAGGACTTAAAGAGTTCAACCCATGTTCAACTATTGGTTTAATAGATTCAAAGAAATTGTTAGTTTTTTTTTCGGGTTACCTGATTTTACTAATCACGGTTCAATTGTTATCAGTCTTAATAAAAATATTTTCCATGCAGTTCACAATAACTGTGAATTAATAGATTGTAAACTAACTACAATAGACCTTTTTAGCTTGTAGATTTTGTTTTCCCAATGTAGACCACGTGATGTTACCCTAGAGAACTGTTTCTTTGAAATTTCGCCTTATTCACGTGCATATGTACGCATAATTTATGAAGAGACAAAAGGCAAATTCCCTTGGGAAGATCACATGGTCTACATTGGGAAAACAAAATCGACAAGCTAAAAAGGTCTATTGGACACTGCTTGGTTTTCTGGAAGCTTTCTACATAACGAACTTAAAGCCCACAATCATGAGGGCCTTAAAGATTCCAGAGAATTACACTTATTCTAATAGCTCCATTCATTCTGTCCTATGCTAATTATCTCAATTATAAATACTGCGAATTCAACATCCTTGTGACACTACACGAGCTTTTTTTCTGCGTGCACTAAAGATTAGTTTTGCGATGATTTCCGTTCTCCGCCTCTCTTCCTTCTTACTGTACGTTACCTAGTTTTCATAACAACACACTGTATATCTTGTATTCTTTGATTGCACTCACGTGATAAGACGGCCATTTTGGTGCCAAAACAATAGAAGACTGTAGCTCAAGGTTTGCATAAAAATAGAGTTAAATTCCCAAAAGACTTTTTCGCTATTGTTCTTTCCACCAACATGGCCGCGGTGACGTCAGGTCCAATCAAAGAATAGCTGGTAAGAACACTTAACTCTTCATCAAAAGCTTATGTGTTCTTCACTGATTTTTCTCATTTAGGTTTGTTTGAGCTTCAGTCATGCGGTCCAAGTTTGATGAGAATGCAACACGTCACAACAGGACTTTACGTGGCTATTAGCAAATCTGGCAAGGTTTACACTACACTGGTAAGTTATTCAGCAACGCTTCTCTTTCACACTCACGCAAGTACACATTTAGTCTCGTACCCAGACCTCCCATGGCCAATAATCGCAAGTAGGATCTGGGGATCTGGGTACGAGATTAGCACACATTAAAACATAACTGGCAAGAACTGCCGGAGTACAAACTTAAATGTGGAAACATTACACTTAATGTAAAGAAAAGCTCAATCCATAATCCAAAACCCCAAATTCATGAAAAGTCTCCATTCTTTTCAAATTAGCGACTCATTTCTATGCTCCTTTGATTTCTATATCAAGGGTCTCTGACTGTTATGGTTCAATTTTATCCTTGATTTTGTGTTTTCTCCCTTTGTCTTAATTAAACTAATTACCATACATTGCCACACCCACAAACAACGGGAGAAAAAATTTACACCTGGGGTAAAATTGAACCGTAGCAGCTATATTAACGTTCAATTTACCCCTTTTGCTCCATCGCTGTCTTGCCAGAATTCCTACGCCCTTGAACCGTATTAGAAATTAGAGGTTCACAAGTCGGCAAAATGGCATTCACAAAGCCCGAACCACTGTGTCTCTGTCATACGTTTGTTCCAGGTTTGCGTGGACTGTTACTATAAACTGTAGCTCAATTTACTGCTGAAAATGCTTTAGGCAGAGGTAAAAGAAAGCGGGAAAAGTTGCTAAAAAAAAATTTCTTTCTTTTAATACCAAAACCAAAGTAATTACTCTAACCAATCACAACAGACGTAACCAACGCCATAAACCAATCAATATACGAAGCAATTACTTGTAGCCGGCGCAAAGCGCGGGAAAATTCGCGCGTGGAAGTCACGATTGGATTTGGTTTCGCTTCTTGTTGGTTTAGAAAGTGGCGCGAATTTTATCAGCCAATCACAGAGCGAAGTACCGCGAAAGCAAGGCAACCGAGAATGACTTTGGACACGGAATTGAAACCACCCAGTATGTACGGGATATGACGTCTACAAGAGTAGTTTTGTGAATGATATATGAAATAAATCAGTAGTAGTTTTGTTGTAATTTTTTGAATAAATTTACTCATGCTGACACGGTTCTGGCAGAATCAAGACTCATGATTTTTATTTTCTTGTTGATCAACAGAAGAGTCACAAGCCAGATACTGTACTCTTTCAGGAGCTACTTCCAAATGGATTCACGGTGTTCTCGAGCAACAGAAGGAGAAAGGACACGATGATGCTTTTGGCGCTCAAGAAAAATGGCGCTCCTAAAAACGCGCTAAAAACTTCACTAACACACAAGTCCGTACATTTTACCGTTATGCTTTGTTCTAGAAAAAGGAAACATTTAACAATGCCCGGAGATTCGTCTGTGTGTTAGCCTATAATGGAAATATAAATGAACGGCACAAGGAGCACACAGATAAAAACAGAAACCATGGCAACAAGAAAGCACTAGGAAACCAAAGGAAGGACTGAGAACGAGGCTACGCAACCAGCCTCGATTTCATGCTAATAGCGCATGGTGACGTCATCATTGCAGAGAGATAAATAAGCAAGAAAGCAATCGAAACAAAAGAATATCGTGTACAATATATTTATTGAATCATTCTGTTAAAACTAGAGAGAAAAAATACTTCCCACCTATTTGCTTATAAAAGCTTGCGGTGTATTTTTACATAAAAACAATATTTATTTATTTTTAGGAGTTTATAAATAATCCATTTTAGAATAATTTGCCATACTTGTGACAAGAGGGGATGAACTAAGAGAAGGAGTACTATTGCGACTCACAGAAATCATTTCGAGGAATTTATAAATTACAATGGTTACCTACACACATGAAGACTACTCGAGTAAGACTACTCTACTCTTCCTCGATCATGGGCAAACCAACGCCACAATTTTGTTGCCGTAGACAACAGAATTGTTTTCCCTTGCTGAATTTTTCCTGGTGTCAACCACCAAAGCACAAAACACTTTGACCGCCGTTTTTGGTTTCGCTGTCTCCGCCAACTGATAATCTCTTTTATAAAGAGAAGCGCTGGCTTTTTCACACCAAGCTCAATATTTGGGTATTCAATGACGTTTTAACAGATTGTACTACGATTGGCTGTTTAGCAATCGACAGGATAATGTCGTCCATCTCTTAGCTCAATCTTGTCAACAACTTATTACAACACCCTTTAGACTTCAAATAATGCATCCATTTAGCACTTAAATAATAATACTGTAATTCATTAACAAAGCAACCATAAAAATATTTTCAACCCATTTCCTTCTGTAGCAATCTGTTAATTATTGACAACAAATTAAAGCTTTGAAAAGTAACGCCTCAACTGAATATAAAAGTTACGTCTGTTAGTTACATAGATAACACCAAGGATTCCAAAAGGAGATGACTCATTTATGGAATAATACAACTCAACATGTCAAAAGAATCCAAATCTTCACACAACCGTACAACAACCCTACATCAGGATAAAATTTTCCATCGTCCCCATATACTAACTAGTAATTGAGCGTCACTGATTAAGGGTTGCCATTCACTGATATAGAAAAATTTCCCTGCTATTCAATGACCACAACGAAGCCTGCAATGAAGCTACAGAAAGCAATTCCTTTGCAGGATTTTTTTGCAACATTACCTTTACTAACAAGGAATCTTCCCAAAAAAAAACAAAGTAAAATTCCCGGACTTTTCACTGATTTTCAGGTTGAATATTGAATGTCCCTGGCTTGATACACGATTCCATGACCTAGAATACAGTCATCTGTTTTTCCATGCTTGTTCATGACCATAGCAACCCTGTCCCTATGTCTCGACAGATAAAATGGATAAAAAAAAATCCAAAAAAAAAACCAATTCAATTCTGTTATTTATTCACACTATCGGACTCAGAACAGAAATGCAAACAATGGCCTTCAAATTGTTTTACCATAGCATTTGTTGATCTCCCAGATATCAACTCCTTTGTCTACAACTCCACAAAGGCAAAGAAAACGATTTGTAATTTCCTATTTGCAAATCATTTTATACTTTTACTATTCGTTCTGTAGTTTGGCTGGTGATGGTCACTGCAATTCATAAATGGGCCATAAGGGATCTTAAGCAACAAGAACGCCAACGGCAACGAGAACGCCACACAACAACAGGCTTAATGAGCAAAAACAATAGCTCTGCACGTGCGTTTTACATTTTGGTACATTTCTTTGCCGTCCTCAGCAAAACAACAACGTGAAATGACCAAATTTTGTTTTCTTGAGAACGCGAGCGCATGACTGTAAATTGTTCTTTCTTTTTCCTTACTATGGCAAGCCAAATGTAGCAATATTCAACTCATCTAATTTTGTATTCAGTTATGTATTTTGTTTTCAACTATTGGTTTAATATTCAACTTTTATTCAACCTTCAACACATCATTCAACATTCAACTATTTATTCAACATTCAACTAGTCATTCAACATTCAACACATCATTCAACATTCAACTATTTATTCAACATTCAACTATTCATTCAACATTCAACGCATCATTCAACATTCAACTATTTATTTAACATTCAACTATTAATTTAATATTCAACTATTCATTCAACATTCAACACATCATTCAACATTCAACGCACATTCAACATTCAACTATTGATTTAACATTCAACTATTGATTTAATATTCAACGCATCATTCAACATTCAACTATTCATTCAACATTCAACACATCATTCAACATTCAACGCATCATTCAACATTCAACGAGTCATTCAACCGGCCAGTATAAAAGATAGGCAATGAAAACGTAAAGCTTGTGGGATGTGGCTGGAGTGACAAGGATACTTCACAAATTAATGTGATCAAGTAAGCTGAAGCCACTCTAAAGGCACTAAGGCCACAAGGTAGCGGGCATTACCCCTTAAATCTACCAAAGCAAAGATTGAGCCCAAGCATTAGCAGCCATGGACAGCTGTTTCGGCCTTGTTAGGCCTCGTCAGCATGGCATAGCTAATGCCCAGGCTCAAGTACCCACATATCCATAAAACAAGCAATGAAAACGTAAAGCTTGTGGGATGTGGCTGGAGTGACAAGGATACTTCACAAATTAATGTGATTTGGTAAGCTGAAGCCACTCTAAAGGCACTAAGGCCACAAGGTAGCGGGCATTACCCCTTAAATCTACCAAAGCAAAGATTGAGCCCAAGCATTAGCAGCCATGGACAGCTGTTTCGGCCTTGTTAGGACAGCTGTTTCGGCGTTGTTAGGCCTTGTTAGGCCTTAGTGCCTTTAGAGTGGCTTCAGCTTACTTGATCACATTAATTTGTGAAGTATCCCAGTATAAAAGATAGACTGCAGACTGTGGACCCGGACTGCGGACTGCGGACTGGGCCGTAAAATAGGACTAGGAACCAAACGCGTACTGAGTACAAAACACTGTGCAAAAGGCGGGTATGGACAAACCGTGCGTAGGCCATGGTGTAGGCTATGGCCCACCCTATGGCCTACTGGTGGTCAATTTTTTAAAACTCGGTGTTTCGCACCGTGGGTTTATAGCGTGCTACTGGATTTGAAGAAACACCAGGAAAATAATGTCCACAGCATCTACCAGTTGTTTTGAACTAGTTTAATGCGCAATTCCATTTTGCACAAGCTAGCTAGTCAACTGAAAATAAATGATACATATAAGCCAACTAACCGTCATTCTTAACAAATCAGATATAATCGAAAACGAGACTTCAACAGCAAACTTTCTCTATCGTATTGTTGATATACTTTCAATTCTGTGAGGCGTAATCCCGTTTAAAACAGGCTATTTTAAAATTTTAACCGAGATGGTTTTAAGTTTTTCAATATTACACAAACATTTACACAAACATTTCCATGGGTCAGGTTTACAGAGCGATCCAAGCCGAAAGCCCTGGAACTGGTAGAAATGAGCAAATGGAACGCACATTTCCATTTGGAAATTCCGTTTGGGAATTTTGGACTACCTTTTAAGAAATTCCGTTTTCCCCGGAAATTTTCCGTTTGGGAAGACCAAAATAGGCTTTCCATTTACATTCCAACCGAAATTTCCGGATTTTTTTGGTAAATGGTAAACAACCCACGTCTCCTGAGTATGTAAATTTTGGGAAAACTTCAACCAATCACTGTTCACCGTTCCCACGGTAATGCACGTGCATTTGATTCTGTTGATGCTGTCCCAAATTATGTTTCCTGTCGCAATTTCTTAAATGTTCTTTGAAGAAAAAGATTGAGGAGAGAAAAAAAAACCTTGGAGCTGAACTTACTTTCAATTTTTGTTTCAAAAGTAAATAAGAATAAACACCTGATCTATGAGCTCTGACCACCAGGCGTAAATGCATATGTCATCGGCTTCCCCGTGGGATCGACCCCCGGCTAACCAGGGGGGCCGGTAAAATCAGTCAAGCAAACTTGAGGAATTTCCCCGGGGGTTGGGGAATCTCTCAAGACAAAGCCCACTGGGTGAGGTGCCTCTCAGCTGAAAATGCCCGTGACGTCGTTTTCAAACTTGTGAATTTCCCCACCCCTAATCTGTGATGTAAAACAATGTCAAGATTTTCCCCTACCCTCGGGCAAAGAATCACATCCATCTCCTTATTGTCCCCCACATGTCTCCCTGGTAGGCCCGGGAGTCGACCCCACTGGGAAGCCAATGACATGTGCATAAACTTTACACTGTCGACGGTTCCAACGACGGGAAAACATGAGGCCTTCAGTATTAAAATAATTACGTTTCATATCGTAAAGGCTACGGGCAGGTGTATTACATGCTTGGATGCTACACTACTTCAAGCTGGTTTGGATTCTTCAGTCATCGCGGATTCACGCAAGCGACAGAAACTGGGACCCAGTTCGCTGGATGATCTGCACGGAATAGGACCATAGCCTCTTGATAGCTGCCCGAAAGTTGTATTTATACGGCATTCTGGTTTTCCTGATTCCAATCTACCACGAGTCTGTTTAACACTGAAAATTTTGAGCGAACCGCCACCAAGAGAGTCGTTGGTATGACAGGGAGTGTTGATGGAAAACGTTTTGTTTACACAGGATGAACTGAGTTAAAAAAAAAAAAAAAACGACCGACGGGAGGCCATAGGATGCGCCATGACTACACCCGCCTTTTGCACATTGTTTTGTACCCAGTCTGCAGCCTTCAGTCCTCATTTTATACTCAGTCCGCGTTTTATACCCAGTCCGCAGTCCGGGTCCGCAGTCCACAGTCCACCTTTTATACTGACCGGTTGAATGACTCGTTGAATGTTGAATGATGCGTTGAATGCTGAATGAATAGTTGAATGTTGAATGATGTGTTGAATGTTGAATGAATAGTTGAATGTTGAATGATGCGTTGAATGTTGAATGAATAGTTGAATGTTGAATGATATGTTGAATGTTGAATGACTAGTTGAATGTTGAATGATGTGTTGAAGGTTGAATAAAAGTTGAATATTAAACCAATAGTTGAAAACAAAATACATAACTGAATATAAAATTAGATGAGTTGAATATTGCTACATTTGGCTTGCCATACCTTACTTTGACGTCGTTCATAGTAATTTAGTTCCTGGACATATCGCCAGCTTTCCAAGTTAAACAAATTGGAAAAATCGCGAAAGAGTTACACAAACGATAAGTTATATTTTGAAATGACGTTTTCGCTGCCCTCGCCGTCGTCGTTGCTTAAGGTCCCTATTATTTCACCCAGAAATCTCCTTCCACTTCAATTAACTCCCAATCAAGACAGCTCCACGCCTTGCGCCACATCCGGGTTCGTATCCAGACAGTTTTCAAGGATAAACCGCGCCACATCGCATGACGTCCAGTACGAGACGTGAGACGTTACCGCTGACCAATAATTGCTTTCCATGTATCCTTCCCGTAAGGTGTAATCGAGTCGCTCTTTCAACACTGAAATGAAATTAAAAGATGAAGTTATAGAGATGAAATGAAGCTAAGATTCACGAAACAATAAGTTCCGAAAGAACATAAACACTGTTGTTTCTTTTAAGCTCAAAAAAAGAAAGCAATGAAATATTCTGTTGTATCACCTTCTCATAATTTACAACATTTTTAAAACTTGTTTTCGGAAAATAATCAGATATTTTCAGGAGGAACAAAATGACCCTTTGAACCTTGACAACCAATATCTGACATAGATCGGTTGATGCACTGCAAACCGTATTTCCTGCCACTCAGTGGAAGTCGAGAGAACACGCGAGACGAACACGCGAGCACGACGTGGTGAGCGATTCTCGCGTGCACACGTGTAATCGAAAAGCGGGGAGAAAAAATTGATGCAGAATCCACCTCATTCTGAATATGACTCCCGCTACCAAGATTTTCAACAGTCATCACAGACAATCCCTCACAAGACTAGCTGTTCTTTTCAAACCTTGACGCTCCTGTGCTAAATATCTAACACAGTTACAGGAGGCCATTACCTACCTTTCCCTGGGACTGTGACGTGTTCCTCCTTCTTTGCTGGCTCGTCCCTCTTGGTGCCATCTGTTTCAGACATCTCCTCTGACTCCTGACTCAAATTACTGGATGATGACGGTTTAGATGAACCGAAGAAACTCGCTATCCAACTTGTTCTCTTTGACGAAGCCGCAGGAGGTCCGTCTGTAACCATGGCGATGGATTGCCCATCGGTCCCATTCACTACAAAAATAGGTACCCAGAGAGTACATGTGTGGGATACACTGTCCACAATGCATTGCAAACTTTGCAACTTACAACCCAAAGACATAAGTGTGGGATACCACAGGTATCCCACACAAAAGTCAACCCTAATTGGTTTTTGCTGATAGAGTTATATAGTGCAAAAGTGATGGTATTAGCATTAGGTTTTGTTGCATTGATGTTTGGTGGCTTATGATGAACAAGAACAGAAGCTGGGAGGCAATTTTTTTGGTTACCTGCTGATTAGCTAAACTGTCACAATATCGCACATGCAAGGTTATCCGGTCGTTTCGATCCACAACCGACACAGCGTTAAAACGACGTATAAAGCTTACATGAAGTCGAGCAGCGGCAGCAGATCAAGAAATTTGTCTCAAACATTTCGCTCTCCCCAAAACCTCTCGCGAACGCTCGTATGCGAACACGATGGACTGATGATGGATGGACTTTTATGTATAAATAAATGAAGTCAATAAATAAGTGCATAAAGTCAATGACCCGGCTACGACCGCGCAATTTATCGCATAAACTTTGTTAGGTATGAAAACTTTGACGATCACAAACAAGCTTTAATAGACAAAACGCGTGATAAAAAAACTTTCCATCACTGAAACCTCTACACTTTAATTTTCAAAGTCACGTCAATTGTTCTTCTTCTGAAGGAAAAGAGACCGTAAACCGCATTTCTTCACAGAACAAAAAGTGACTCCGTTAAAGAGGAAAGTTTGTTCAACTGGAAAAAGGTTTCTACGTGGAAAAGTCAAAATTCGTTTTCAACTCATTTTCAGTCACTAAAACAAGCCTCAACCCATGAGGGGTAGTGGCTATGCTTTCGCCGTTTAGCGAATTAGGGTTGCCGTTAAGGCCCCGTCCACACTAATGCGTTTTCAAAAGTATTCGTTTTCGGTGTCATCGAAAACGCATCGATCGATCCGCGTCCGCACTGCCGTTTGCAAAGCGTTTTCAACTGTCCACACTAAAACGATCCAAAACGCTGAATAACATGTTGTCAATATGGCGTAGATTAAATGATATGCCAGTGCATGCCTGGTGAACTCACGTGGTGCGGATGACGTAAAGGTTTTCATTTCGATGCGTTTTCGACTGTCCACACTAAAACAATATGTATGGGTTTCCATTTGGCTCCACTTTCGAGAGCGTTTTAAAATCGATGCGTTTTCGATGAAAACGCTGAGTGTTTTAGTGTGGACGGAAGGCCTAAACTCTTTGAAATGTATGCGTTTTCAAACCAAAACGCATTAGTGTGGAAAGGGCCTAAGTTTTGATCCATACGTTACACTGAGTTCGACACTAATAAACAGCTTGTTACTTTGTGAGTGAAATGAGCCTACAACAGTCAAGATCACCCACAACATCAAGGTTTTGTCAAGAGTATTCAACTGAAGCAGGAGCCCATGACTAGGAGCGCACAACTCCCATGCTAAGTCACGGCATTTTTACAGACCGAACTATTTTTAGAGTATCTTTTCCCGCGAAAAAGGGCAACGAGGACGGCAACGGCCACGAGAGCGCCACAGAGCAATAATCCTAATGAGCGAAACACAAAGGCTCTGCACGTGCAGATGCTTGTGGCACGTGCATCGACTTGTGATTGGTCATCGGGGCTCCTGCGGGAATCTGATATTGGCGGGAAATTCAATCTAAAATAAATTGGTCTGTGAAAACGCCGTGACAGGAATATAGGGCAGTTATACGCTCCTAGTGATGGGCTCCTGACTGAAGCAGGTGGCCCATTCTTACCAAACATTGACACTTGGAAATAATTACATTCAAAAATTTAGTTTATGACGTGGAAATAACATTTAAATGCACAAAAAATGGATGACATCATTGCCTATTTTCGCTAAATTGCCTGGGCGCCGACGTTTTGAATTTCGTTACGTCAGTTGGTTGCAGCTGTTATCAGGAAGCAAATGAAGCAGAAAATCCCTTGTGTTAAACAATAGGGCAACCATTACACGTCATCAAATCCAAAATGGCGGCGCCCAGGCAATGTAAAAGCGAAAATAGGCGATAATGATATCGATTTTGTTTCGTACATTTAAATATTATTTCCACGTTTCAAAACAAAATTTGGAATCTAGTAATTATTTCAACAATGTAGCGTCAATTTGTTGTGAGAGTGGAGGCTGCCTGGTAACTTCCCTTACTCGTACCTACACAGCTACTTGCTGAGGTAGCGTTATGTACAATCACCACATCATCTTCATCCATGTTCTCCTCGCTGTTTGAGCCCGCAGACCTGTCGCTGGCCTCTTCTTCCTGTTTGTGTTTCGTCCACCCCACTACTTTGCTCCACCCGACTCCCCATTTGCCAGTCGCCCCAGTCTTACTCGGTTTGGCGTCAGAGTATCCCACTTGTTTACTGTCATAGCGGTGTAGTTGAACCGGGGGGATATTACAATAGTCTCCACTGATAAGAGGCTCCAGGCGGTACGCCTGAAAAGGAGACAAAGAAACAAAGGTTATGGAAAATAGAGCAGTATTTAACTGAGTGTTGCACAATCAAAACCAAAGTAATAAATCATAACAGACCTCAGAGCGCTTTTCAATTGAGTGTCGTAAAACCAAAACCAAAGCAATTACTCTGACCAATCACAACAGAAGTAAGCAATGCAATGAGCCAATCAGAATACGAAGCAATTACATGTAGCCGGCGTAAAGCGCGGGAAAATGCGCGCGTGCAAATTATGATTGGTTTTGCTTCTCATTGGTTGAAAAAGTGGCGCGAGCTTTCCTGGCCAATCACAGAGCAAAGCAATGCAAAACCAAAGCAAAACGAGAATTACTTTCGACACTCAATTGAAAACCGCTCTATTAGCGCCATAAACCAATCAGAATTGGAAGTAAAATAAAATACATATAGTCTACACTAAGCACGGGGAAATGTGTGCGAAAAAGTCATAATTAGTTTTGTCTTTTTCTCTCAAGGTTGAAAAAGTGGTAAGAGTTCTGCTAATAAATCGCAGAGGGAAATGAAGAAAACCCAAAGCAAAGAATAATTACTTTTGAAAACCACTCTGAGGATCTGTCAGTTAGAAAATAATTTCATTTTGTTGTGATGCAATAGCATTCACGACAACGTTGGTGCAAAAACCAAACGGCGATAAAAGTCACTCTGAGGTTCACGTAGTAGTGTTAAAAATACGATGTAGTTTTTTTAAATACATGTAGTGTTTCTCAATTTTATTGTTTCCAGAGTTTTTAAGGACATTTTTTGTAAATAGCTGTAACTTTGTGGATGCAAACAACCCACTGGGACTAAACAAACAAAGAGCTTACATCATTTAAAATGGTAATTACTTTTTGTTTGTCTATTCCCAGTGGGATGTTTGCGTCCCAGCATGGCGTTTTTGTACCACGTGACTGACATCCTGCAAAGGGCCCATTATGTTTTGTAGTACTTCCACAGCAATAGCACACAATCTCTTACCACTGGGTCAGCAGGGTGATAAATATTCACCAGACGCTTACAAACTGATTTAGGTAAAACGTGATCTTCGACGTCATCTTGAGGTCTGAGCCCACGCAACGCCAGAAACACTGCCAGCGGTGATCCCACACAGAATAAGTTTTCCACCTGGCGGAAAAGGTAAATTATTAGTGTACTGCTGAACAAATCAAGGGAAAGGACAGAGAACACAAAAATTGACTTGGGTTTTGGCTAGAAAAGCTTGGTTCTTTGCTCCAAAAACAGCTTTGTAGTCAAATTACTGACTGTTTGATATTGACGCCACTAAAATGCTGGATCCAACATTAGTCACCGAGGCCCTGCATATTTTGCAAGAAAAGTCACAAAGGACATGAAGTGTTTGCTATCGACTCTCAAAGTGACAAAGTCAATTTGCCACCATCTGATGCAGTTGATAACTTCAGGGCCCACTTGCTCGAAGCATGGCTAGCGCTAACCAGGGTTAAATACAATGGCAACCTATAGGTTTTAAGATGGAATCCACCAGAAGTTCGAGTAACAAGTGGACAAAACCCTTGTACCAAGATTATTGTCATCGTATTGTAAACTTCTGTACGACTGTTTTAAATATCGTCTCAAAAAAAAATCATTTCTAGCAACACCAAACGTCGAAAACGAATGTTGAAGTAGTGTATGAAACACTTGAAAGTACTGGTGAAATGAAACTGATGATGAAATTTTGCCTGTGTTTGCACAAGTTCTCTAACTTTGAAATTTATTTTCTCTCGTTCCTATGGGAAATTGTTTTCGGTGTTATTTCAGGCAATTACCTATGTATTTAGCTTTAAGAAAATGTAAAAATGACTGTAAAATACTTTAAAATATTCTGGTACCAGATTTTTGTCCAGTAAAACCTGAAATTGCTCGATTTTCTAGCGCATTTCGTCTTAATACATCTTAACCAATGGTTAGCACTAACCATGCTTCAAGCAACTCAGCCCAGGACTAGTCGTTTGTTTAGAATACTTAAGACACAACTCTAGTGCAAACATAAACTTTCACCCTTTTCCGCACCAAGTGAAGCATAGGGCTTCCTTGTAGTTTTCTATGACCAACAGAAGCTCTTGGGGACACTGAGGTGGTCAATACATCACCCAGCCTCCACCCTAAACAGTAGAAAACTCAACCTCTTCACTGATAAATTCTTTGAATTCTTTCTTTGTATTCCCTCCGCAAGAAGTGCTATTTGCTCTTGATGTTCATTCAGTGGGTGTGAGCGAATATGGACATTACAAAGCACAAGTATAAGAAAGTCTGTTAGACTCTGGAGCAAAAAATGAGGCATTTTTCATTTATACTTAGTATTTGCACAGATATTCCACATTTTGTGATTTTACTTCATTTTATGTCCACCTTGTGATGTCACAAGTCCTGTAATTTGCATAAATCAAAATCTTGAATAACTCGGTAACCAAGAGTGCTATCGCAATAAAATAAACACTATTCTTCATCAATTTGAAAGCTCTTTCGGACAAGCTAATGAAAACTTTTGTGTTATGTGCACTTTAACCCTTTGACTACCAGTTTATTGCAATTTTTTTAGTAAATTTTTGGTGAAATTAGTCTGGAGAACTAATCTTCTCCATTTAAGGAGTTGCGATGGAAATAACAGCGGTCTTGTGTCACTGTGGGCTCACCCTAAAGGTTTGACGTCACGCACATTAGTGGCTGTTGTTCGTTTACCAAGTCAACAAACTTGATTGTGGTAAAATTTGCTGCTTTATAAGTGTTTTTTGAGCCATTTTCCTCCACAAAGGCCCCCAGGCTGGCATCATTAAGCTGGAATGTGGGTAAAGGCAAGCCTTTGAAATAAGCCAGAGGTGAGAGACGGTTTCTTGCTGAATGAGACGCCAAATATGCTTTGTAGCCAATATGGCGGTGGATAGCCGAAGCCGTCTCTCTGCTAACTTTGTGGAAGGATTCCAGGACCTACCAAGGCAATTTGGGCTAGTTTTGACTGTTAAAAATTTCAATGGACGTCATATTTTCCTGGTAGTACTAGGTGGCCTGACACTTACAAAAAAAACTTGGAAATAGGAAATGGAAGGGTTCTATGTTCCTGGAATAGTTGACATTCCCAGAATTCTTTTGGGGTGTGAACAAGACAACTTGAGATACGCGAGATTGGCTCCAATAAAATGGCTGAAGCGTGGCCCAAGCAAAAAGTGAGAGGAAAATTTCCATTCAGATGCCAAGGTCTGGCCTTAAGGTTTGCTGCAAATGTAGAATTTTGATTTTTGGGCAATGTTTTTTTATTAAAAATTTGACCATGAAAATTTGTAATTTTGGTCAAAAGACTGGCATTTTGGGCTTTGTTGTCAAACAAACTGTGCCATGCAGCGGAATTCAGGTATTGTTGTTGGTTTTTTTTTGGATTTGATAATTGCAAAAAGCACCATTTAGTGCTATTTACACATTTATTATGTCTTTGTGACAAAAATTTAAACAAGAAATAAATCATAAAAGCAAAAGCGGTATATTTTATGCATATACGCGTCTTTGGTAGTCAAAGGGTTAAAGAAAACAACTTGTATGAATTATTTTCCCGGTGAGCAAGAGCCAGATGGTAAGCTTTAGTTCAGAGTTCATGGATGTGCTTTCTTTAACCATGAAGGGCCTGATATCAAAATACAACAAGAGGCTACAATTAGCCTAAACTCAGGCTTGCAAAAATACCTAATTTAGCACTAAACAAAAGGCAAGAGCCGAGAAGTCTGTCCTTCTTACATCAGACGCATTGTGCTTGTGTTCGTGTCTGTTTCTTTGCAGTATTATATCCATAGACCCCTATCAACATATATCCCTTTAAAATTGCTTTACAGCTCAACCATTGATAAGAATAATTATAACACTTATAAAAAATATTTTAGAAAGAAGAGGAAAAAGAGAATTCCCCCCAAAAAAAATTGGTGCCAACAGCGAGGGTTGAACCCGGAACATCTGCATCATAAGTGGTGATGATGACTGCTAGGCCACAGTCATTCAGCATAACTAATGAGGTAAGAATTGGTAACTTATTCCATAATGACTATTTTTAGTTAGCACTTGCGCAGAAGAAAAAAATACAGAGCTCATTTTCAGACCTGGGCGACATTCCTAGGCCACCCAAGTAATGAACTCCCTCTAAGGTGGACACTTTCGTGACCATCTCTTAGTGTCTGCCTTAGAGAGATGTCTGCCTTAGACTGAGTTTCGTTACAGAGAATATGGAACAGGGTAATTAGGCTGCGGCCAGGAGAAGGTGTCTGTCTTAGGGAGGTGAATAAAGGGGATTAGTTTCTAAAGAAACTGTGGTGCTGCGTCGGTGGGGGAGTGAATCAGTACGGTGGTCAATTTACATTATCAACTCCGTTGATAAACCAAATTTTCGTGTCTTAGGGAGGTGTCTGTCTTAGAGAGGTGTCTGTATGACAGGGTTGTTTATGTTGAGGGAGTACACCGTACACATTCTCCTCATTTTTTCTATTTACATTTACTACAGTTGTGGTTATGAAAGCCTGGTTAAACATCAAGCCATGTCTAGTGATCATCTCCTTTATTATCGTGTCCTGTATGTTTTATGAATTAGTAATATTGTAAGGAGAAATTAGAAGGCAGCTACTCAAATGTAGCTACAACTAAGATCATTATACCTTAAATCTGAGAGCATACGGGCATTCATTTGAACCACTGTCTGCACCATGTGTTTCATGTTCCACTTCACTAGCAATCATTGCCTCAAGTTTCATGACCTTACTGCGTGCCTTGGCCAGTTCCACCCTCAAATTCTCTTTCTTTTTACCCTCAGGTCCAGCCTCCATATTCTCATGACTCATCCTACTGGTCACTGATCGCAGGTAGTGCAGGCTCTCAGTCAGAAAGCCAGTGCCTGTTGTTGCATCATGGGATAGATGTCTCAATTCAATGTCCCAGAGTGTTAAGATGTCATATGCAATAACACTGCCCAAGGAATGTGCTACGATTGAAACTTTGCCATTTCTTTCCAAGAAATGAGGATTTCTGGTGCAGAACATGCCGTATAAGCGATTCATTTCATCCCTAACTCCATCAATGATCTGCAACACAAAGTGACAGAAAAGTTAGTAAGTCAACAGCTACACTTACCAGGTACATAAAGTCAGTTGATTTGCAAATATGTGCACACCAAACACAATATGGAACACGCTGAATCTTGTTTCAATCAGTCAAATATCACTAAAATAACATAAATTGTTATATAGCTGGCATTTTTCCCACTACAGCACACCCATTCGTTGGCTAGTTCATGGTCACATGACATGTAACAATGAAACTGTTTCCCGTCAAATGCCACGAGCAGGCAACATTGCAAAAACTAAACGGGAAACAGTTCCCTGTTACCTGTGAAATGTTGTTGACCACTGCTGCACGTAATCAGAGCGTGCAGTTGAAGGTGGCCTGATGTTGTTGCTGGAATCTCAGCACATTTTTTAAAATTTGCTTTCGTTTTTGTTTTCCATTGTCTTGATCCATTTGTTTTGCTTTATAACAAATCACTTAATGACTGGTCCCTTGGGGAACAGTGAATTTTGTTTCCCTCAAATCTCAATGTTTCCCTTGACTTTGTCTAGGAAAACATTGAGATTCTCAGGAACCAAAATTCACTGTTCCCCAAGGGACCAGTCATTAAGTGTTAAATGTTGCTGAAGTTACTTGCTTGCCTGTTATTTCCTATTTTAGTATTTTCTTATCATGGAACTGACTGTTATTTTCTGTGCTTTGCAAGAATGTTTACTGCTTACCTCATATCTGTAGAATGGACTTGTGTAATACATAATGTCCATCATACTTGTGTTTAAAACCTTCCTCAGACCAGACACAGAAGATGGGGTGATACACTCAATGGTTCCTTGAACAAAGGGTAGTTTGTTAATAGAGCAGTTTTCAATGAGTGTCAAAAGGAATTCTCGTTTGCCTTGGTTTTGTTTTACTGTGCTCTATAGTTGGTTGGCAAAAAACTCTTGCTGCTTTATCAACCAATGGGAAACAAAACCAAAACCAATTACGTTTTGCATGGACATGTTTCCCCCTGCTTGGCACCAGTTAAATGCAATTGCTTTTAATTCTGATTGGCTCCCTACCCTGTTTACATATCTGTTGTGATGGGCTTGAGCAGTTACCCAGGGACCACGGAGGGGGATGGTAGGGCTAGGATTGACTTTTTAGGGCTCCAGATGACATGGATAATGTATGAATTTTACCCCTTGAAGTTGGCCAGATATTGGTAAAGGTAACAAATCCAATCCAACCAACGCGTTGGCGAATGTGACAGCCAATATGTTGGCCGACATGTCTTCAACGTATCACCGACGTGTCATCCAACATAGTTCCAACACATCGGCCAACACACTAACAATGCATCGGCCGACACCCGACGAACATGGATGTATAAATCACTTTGAAAATACAGCAGGGTATTCAGAATGAGCACTTTTAAATGTGTCGTCCAACACACTTCCAACGCGTCCACCCTACCACTTTAAAATGGTCTCTGTGGTCCCTGTTACTGCTTTGGTTTTAGTTTTACAACACTCAATTGGAAATTGCTCTAGCTTAATATAGTAAACTACACCAGGACAAGTATGCAGATAGTTACCTTCATCCAGTTTAAGCGATGACCTCCATTCCACAGGAATAAACTCAACTCGTTGGTCATGAGGAACTCCAGGGTGTTGTTTGTCTAACACAGTAGCTGCTCCATGACGAAGGCTGTTAAATAATGATTAATATTAACCTCAGATACACAAACAGCTTGATCAGGGAGAATTCATAATACCACTGATTAGTGTACAGTCAAACCTGTATCAAGCTGTACTGTATTAAGCGGTCACCCTCTATTAAGTGGTCAATTACTGTAGTTTTCACCTCTAATAAGCAATTGTGGTCATCATCCTTTACTAAGTCCCAATAAGCTGTTTCTATTGTCTTACCCTGTATTAAATGGTCACTTTCTATAAGGAAATCACTCAAATATAATACCAATACTGACTGCATAGGAACTTGGCATTATTGTTTTGTTGGTTCATTTTTACACTACGTTCTACTTTGTCAAACCACTCTATTCAGTGCAGGAGATCTTTACCAAGTAAGTGATTTTTTTGAGGGCCTTTGAGCAAACTGTAAATGGCTGGAAAACAAATGACTGCCTTTGTAGTGAATGCTTTCTGGAAAAATATCCCAGTAGACTTAAAAAACTTAAATGTCTTCAATTTCTCAAAAAAAGTGAAACTTTATTACTGTCAGTACAACACTCTGAAAGTCTGTCTTAGTGTCATCCTTTCCTTTTCTTGTAAACTATTTTCTTTATAGCTCTGTTCTCCTTAATTTTTTTTAAGTAACTTAATCAAACTGGAGGCTGGACCCAAAACTCTCCAGTTACTTAGCCTCCAGACTCTACTTATTTAATTTTTACTGTCAATTTCTTTATTGCTTATTTAATACCCCGATGGTGAATGCTTAATGCAGGTTGACTGCAGTATGTTCACTTATCAAAGCATTCACAAAATTAAGATCACAGTAAAAGGCATGGTGCTTACTCTGTACAACTTTTGACAATATTACTCATGTGTAAAAGCTGTCCTATGCCGTGCACAACAAACACCAAGTGGCAAATGTCAGGTGGCCTGTCCTCGGACTGGCATCGGTGTGGTAACCACGGTGAAGCTGGGTAGCTGCACCTGAAAAAGTACATAGTAAAGTACACTGACTGTTAGTAATTATAGCAAAGTTAACAATGATATCAACATGGAAATTCTCCTAAATGTTGTCCCTAATTTCTTATGACACAAGTAGGAAGAGTATTAGTCATATTGTGAGGAGAAATTAGATGCTGATAACAATTATGCTTAAGGTGGCCAAACACAGTTTTCAAGTACCTATGCCTAATTCACCATTATTATTTTTCACCTATTTACGCTCGGGCGCCCATTTTTCACTAGAGTCAAGATCAACCAAAGAGGGGTTTACTGTCGCATTTTGGTTAAGGTGTGTACTGTTTCCATGGCAACAGGGCTGGTTAAAAACAAGGCTTAAAAAATTGTTTTTGTTTATTTAAAAAAATTTCAGTCATTAGATTTTTGTCATCATTTGCCAGCAACGAATTCACATAAAATCCCTTCTGTCAACACTGTTCTAATAAAATTTTGACAGACAGTTTTCGTAATTTGCTGTTTATCATTTTCACTCTATGTTCTGTACGTATTATTTAAAATCCCCTCTGTTAAATTTCAGATTTTTTGTTACAGATAATTCACTTGGTTTCTGAAGTATTTTTTGGCCAAATTTCTTGAAATTCTAACGACTGGATTGTCAGAAATCAGCATGCTTCTGGCACAGCCGCAAAAGCACTCAGTCTCAATTTTTCGATCATCTGCGCATGTGCAGCAGTTAGCTGGGTTCCTCTCATGCGAAAAACAACAACAAGCAATCAGAGAATGCGCAGTTTTCTCCCTTTCTTATTGTAATCCTCTGTTGAAATGGTTGAGCATTCGGTGGAGTACAACTGGGTCAGTACCACGTACTAAACGACGAGCAGATGAGACAACTAATGCTGTTGCTGGATTTGCAAGAATTAATGGCAAGAAGGCCTTGTTTGCTAAGTTTTTCAAAGAGTTGTCGAAGGTGCTGGTAGCCGATCCCTCATTCATTACACCAGTGTCAGAAGAATTAGACAATTTTCCTTGAAAGGATTGTTGAACTACATGCAGTCAAGTCAGGGTAAATCAGTTCTTTGAGTGCAGATTCTATCAGCGTCGTTTTGCTTTTGTCTACAATTTCACAAGCATTGGCGCCAAGACGAGAGTCGAGTATAATTTTGCTGAGTGTTTTCACGTCTTCTAAAGCATCGTGGCCTAGAAAATCCTTCTAAGACTTTGTAGACAGCTGCTTTATTGGTCTTCACAAACAAACTGTCCTCTGTTTGCAACGCTCAATATTTTTCTTGGATGGGTTTCAGTTCAAATCAAAGCAAGACTGTCTGCGAAATGTATGTTTAGTTCTTTGTGGTGAATAGTGCAGCAATGTTCTAAGCAAAAGCAGGAATGGAGAGTCAAATGAGGAGGAATTGATAAAGATGACTACTGAGCACAATCATTCCCAATTTTTGTTGCTGCTTTAAAATTAGCAACAGACCGCGCGGAAACTGTGTTCAGCCACCTTAAAGGAAAAATGCAGCAGTGAGAGCATGCATACTCTGCCAAATACAGTTTATATCTTCACAGGTTTAAGGCTGCGCAGGACACTTAATCTCATTACGTATGTATTTATTTTAAGAGATCCCGAACCGTGCAACTAATTCTGATGATGCACGGAATATTCACGAGAAGAGTTTTACATTCCAAATTTATTCTAAATTTATTCACTATGTTGTGTTTTCAGCATACTGCTAATTGCACGTGTGATTGAAATCTCACAGTATGAACTTCTTGCACATTTTTGAATACATTAGCGGACTTGTTCGATCTTCGGAGAAGGAAAATACTGCAATTTTGTGCCCGAGTTTTCATCACGGACATAGAACTTCAGGAACTGATACACCAGGGAGATACATATGAACTTAGTATGCTATACTGTGATGTGACAGAAGCAAAATTTCAAAAATAAACTTTACAAAGAAGATCAGATGCTTCAAAGTCTAATTTTCACAGTTTTACTCTCAGACAAGCCAATAACTTTCAATGAATCTTGAAAATGAGACATCTGCTTCTGTCACATCACAGAAGAGGTTATCCTTTATCACTAAGTAATAAAACCATTTACTTTACTGCATTTCTGAAACAGAAAACTCAGACACAAACATTGGTTTTTGTCAGTTCTAACTTTAGCAGCCTAAAATATCACCGTTAATCACAATCCACCGATACATGTAGGAATTGCCCCTCACAATTCAGAGATTTGAAGCTTAAAAATGAAACACCTACCCCAAATATTTAGCTCATGAATTTATTCATAGGCAAGTGTCCTGCACAACCTTAAACTCTGAAATGTCAGGTTTTTGCTACAGGTTGTACCTCACCCTCAGAAACCCACATCACTAAATACAATTTGATCTTAAATTAGAGGAACTGAATGGAACCACTAACAGAAGAGGCTCAACTAAAGAAATGCTCAAAAGCAAGTTAACAACCGCTCAGGAGACACTGAGACTAGATTTTCATATTACACGTCAACTGTAAGTGCCACACTTGATCGGCTGATTAGAAGCAAGTAATAGTTTGGGAGTGAATTTGTAAAGAAACTTGACAAAAATGGAGAGTGAATCATAAAATAAACTGCAATCTGACCAACAAATTGTTTTTCTGGGGCCAGCATTCGTGTCTGTTTCATCAATGAAAGGTAGGTATTTTTCAACTCTGAAATGACTTCTATTTCATTTACACTGCAAAAGAGATCATCATAATTAACCACATAGAGATGTGCTGTGAATGGTTTATGAAGACTGCAATTAAACTCAACTGCAAGACAAACAGCAACATAATTACTTCATAATAACTTTTAGACTGATACCTGATGAAAATCCTATCTTTCCACCAACATTCCTTATGATTCTTGACTTCACATCATCCCAGTACAGCCAAACATCTGTAATGTCATTCCATTCCACATAAAAACCTTTCAATGTAAGTCGACCAAGTCCTATAAACAGGAGAACAGTCATCGGTTACCATAATAATTATTATGTGTACAATCATCATTAAGATTTATTATAAACTTTTTATTGGCTTAAAAACATACAAAAAATGAAGGATGAGGACATTGGGTACGCGAGCGAGTCAGAAGAGGTGTGGGTCTATTCTCAATTTGACAACATAAACTGCTTTGCATGCATGTTTACATGTAATTAAGACTTAATGTGGTGTAAATCAGTTTGTGGTGTCAAACTAAGAATAGATCCAAGCCCCTCACTACATATAGCTCGGTTGAGGGACAGATGATGGCCAGATTTTGTAACTTTTACAGCCTATTTTTAAAGTCAAGATAACTAGTTAAGATTTGGTAAAAAAAAAAAAGGGAAATGCATTTCAAACAGGTGCAAAGATTTATTTTACCAAGAAAAAAAAATATTTGGGTGTTAGGTGAACTTTAAGACACTCATAACACTGATTGCTCCACCAAGATAATAAATGCTTATTACTCTTCGCTTACAACAAGCCTTACATCAGATGAGGCTTACATCGAATGAGTGACTGGTGCAGTTCATGGTCTCTGAATTTAAACGTTGACAAATGCAAATTTATGAGAATTACAAGATCAAGGGCAGCATCTTACTGTTCTTATAACAGTAAGTCGGTTCCATTGATGAAAGTCTCTTCACACAAGCATCTTGGTGAGACTCTTTCAAGTGACCTTTCATGGAAATCCCATGTTCTATCAGTTGCTGCAAAAGTGAACTGCGTTTTGGGCTCACTTAAACGCACTTTTGCCAGATGCTCTGAAGCTATAAAAATGGGGTACATATCTATGGTTTGTCCGATGATTGAAATATGCGTGCCCCGCTTGGAATCCCCATCAACAATACTTGTCAGATAAACTAGAGCAAATTCAGTGCAATGCCTCTAGGTGGCTTCTTGGCAAGGACATTGCTTAAGACTGTGGAAGCTGAGATGGATGGACCTGAAAACCCATCAAAACTTTTTAAGTCTATCAAAGGCTTTTGTAATGTAAATCTAGATGATTATGTAAAGTTCTCTACTTGCCGCACAAGATGTACCCATAGTTACAAGATCTGGAAACCCTATACACGTACAAATATCCTTAAGAATTGCTTTTGGCATAGATAAATTGATGAGTGGAATTCCTTTCCAAAAGATGTCGTTGAAGTAGTCAAGCGTCTGCATAAGTTGCTTATTAGGGTTCCTTTCTCGAACTAGGACGTTTCATATTGGCCATATTGGCTATATTTACATGTTACATTATTAGTTAATTAAATTATTTGGATATATTGTAATCTCAATATTACAGATCTTAGAATTATTTATACATCTTTAGATTGTTATTGATATATGCCATAGAATTTTTATATATTTATACATATTTATATATATTTACATACATGTATATCTTTTTTCTTCTGGGGGTCAGCTTTTATATGAAGATTAAGTTCTTCCCTGTTGACACCCTATTTGCATTTATACTTCTTTTTGTTTTTTTCTCTTTGAGTTCTACATGCAGATAAAGTTGTTATAAATAAATACATGTATATGCTTGGGAGTGGTGATGAATTTCCTTTGCAGTATTTGATTCTGATGAGACAAGTCTAAATGTACCACTCACATAAAAATGGACAATGCCTGTGATGTGTCAGTGATGTGGCTACAATTTGGTTTGGGCTTTAAAATTTTTAAAACAGTCACTTTTATATCACTAGAACCTAGAAAATGTTGTTCCAATCACTAAATTAAATGTGCTATTATTTATTACTCATTATAAAAAATATATACAACTGGAAAGGTTACCATGTCGTTCCGACACTGTTTTATCACTTTCAACCGGTCTAACTGGAAGACCCTGAGAAGAAGACAAGCATTAAAATAATAATTATTGCAAATTTTCAAATTCAAGTAGAAAAGTTAAACTGAAAACCACATGTCTTCTCTGAAAAATAATAATCAAATAAACCATACATGTGAACTTAACAAATTGAATGTGGTTTTGTGTTGTATGTGCTCTTATCAACAACAATATTCATCACCACATTGGTCAAAATGTTGTGGACTCACAAGGAACAACCAAATGAGTCCACAGCAAAATTTGACCATTGTGATGACAAATATTATTGTCGATAAGATAATACTAAACCACATTCAATTTGCTTTTTTTTTTACCACAATATCATCATCAAAGAAAATGAAAAAGGCATTGCATGACATGTTGACACGAGCAGTGTTATTTACACTCTTATCGACAATGGAAAATATTAGCCAATCAGATTGCTAGATTACAAGCAACTGTGGTAAAAAAAAAGATTTACACTGACTGCTGTATTGACTATAGCAATCTAAATAATTTTGACTTGAGAGGCAAATAGAGCACATATGTCTGTGGTAGTGTAGAAGATACTTACCATTGCCCTCAACATGGTATGGTGTGATTTCTCAATTTGCTCGGCATCTTCTTCACTAACAGGCTGCCATGTCTCAGAGGATGCTGATCCAGTAAACCAGGTCCCTCTACACACTGTCAGACTTTTGCCTGCAATGGTGAAAAATTTTTAGGAAAAATTCTTATTTTAAACAATCAAGCAATGTTTTAATTCATACATTCATACATGTAGCTACACACTGTAGCTTGCCTCCCCTTTCACCACCAACCCCTCCCCTTTCACCACCAACCCCTCCCCTTTCCCCACCGACCCCTCCCCTTTCACCACCAACCCCTTCCTTTTCACCACCAACCCCTCTCCTTTCACCACCGACCCCTCCCCTTTCCCCACCAACCCCTCCCCTTTCCCCACTGACCCCTCCCCTTTCTCCTCTAATCCTTAAGCTAAATACCGTACTCAGCCTCCAACGTAGTTCCCAGAGAACCCTGGGAACAAGGTTGCTCAGCCTCATGAAGTTACAAAAACAAAACTTGCCAGTTCTAATTTCAATGAGCTAAAAACTCAATTCCATATTTCATTATTTTCTTCCATTTACTGGGGAAACTTTGGAGAAAATAAAGCAATGGAAACCTGAATTTGTCTGATTCACACACGTCATCTTATGTATGCACGGCCATGCTCATGTGGAGAAATGTATCATGATGATTCCATTAGGAATCAGATAGGGAAGCATGCATGCTATGTTTTAAAATGGTTTGGGCTGGGTAGAATTTCTTTGGAAGGAGGATGTAAAAGAAAAAATCTCCATATTTTAGATCTCCAGAGGTTGGCATCTCTACCAAAGCCCACCATCACTGCCCTAGTACATGTACATCTATGCACGGTGACCTGTGGCAAGTCAACCTCCAATCTGTTGATATTAAGGGCAAGTCTGTAGGCTGTGCATGCTTGTACAGACACTTACGATCACAAACTGCTTAATGCACATGTTATCGGTTTCCCTATGGGATCAACCCCCGGGCCAACCAGGGAGATATGTGGGGGAATGCTAGGAGATGGATGGGATTCTTTGCCGAGGGTAGGGGAAAAACAACATTGTTTTATTATCAAAGATTAGGAGGTGGGGGGAATCATGGGTTTGTAAAGGATGCCAGGGGGTTTTCTACTGAGAGACACCTCACCCGGGAACTTTGCCATGCAAGATTCCCAGACTCCTCGGGGAAATTCCTCAAGTTTGCTTGACTGATTTTACAATCCCCCTGGTTAACCCGGGGATCGACCCCACGGGGAAGCCGATGACATGTGCATAATGTAGAGTTGATTGACGTAAGCTTATGTGTAAGTTAATGCAACTATCAATGTTAGTCCCAAGGGGGGGGGGGGGATATGGGACAGGGTGGGGACTTTGATCAGAAACGCAAATTTTGTGTCAAACCTCCCCACCCTTGGGGTAACGATTCGAGTTCAAAGTTCCCTACTGTAGGGATTGAGATCCAAGAGGTTGACCTTTTTTATTTTTATTATTATTATTAATTTTTTTTATAAGAGGTTGACCTGTTAAATGCTTAAACAATACAAACATTACAGGTTTAAAAATTTCATTTTTTTCCTTTTAACAAAATGAAACAGTACGGATAGAAACCGATGGTTTATAGTAACAACAGATTGGGCAAATTTGATTACCTTTCTTTCACCGATCTTGTTCGTGCCTCACAGGGACTTCTGAGTATTTTCATGATGGCAAGTCACTCGTATCCAGGGTCTGCTCCGTCAGTTTTCAAGAAGGCAGCATTGCAGCATGCATTTTGCCATGGCAAAGTCCAAGCTTAGGAAACGGTCTTTGATGAAAATTTCCTCAGTTTTCATGTTTGATCAAACTTCCCCACCCTGGGGCCAACATTCATCTTCAAAGTTGGTCAAAATTCCCCGCCCAGGGCAGGAAATGTCGATCAAAGTCCCCACCTCATCCCGTATTCCCCCCCCCCCCTCCCTCTCGGGACTATAAACGTTAATAGGTGCAATAATAATTACCAACCTTTCCAGTAAATAGGTTTGCATTCACGAGCCACAACATGCACCTCATAAAGGCCTCCTTTAACAGTTGGCATTTCGTAAATCGATGGCGAGTTAAGGATCTTGGTGCTGTCTTCAATTCTGCTCTCTAGCGCTAATATTTGTTGATAGCAACGCTCAATGGCTAGCGAGTCACTTCCATTAAAAGGCATCCATTTTTTGTCTTCTTTCTCAAACCAGCGGACTCGATCGGGTTTCAGGCCTTGCAGAGCTTCCAGATGCTGTTTTATACTTGGAGGACGCGGTAATTTGGAACAATTCTCTGGGGGAGGAGGTCTTGGAGGTTTAGACGGCGAACCTTTCGGCAAACCTGTTTTCTTGCAAGGTTGGTCATCTCCGCCATTGTCAGCCATAGTTCAGTTTCTAACTCTGTCAATAAATTTCACTTATACCATATCTCATGATTTCTCTGGGCCAGGATCTAAAGCAACCACAAATTCGCGTCTAGCTTCCTCACTCAGAAGTGAATAAAATTGCAAATATATAAATTCACTAAATTCGGCAAGGGAAAGCTTTCGTCATTCGCCATTTTTAACTTCACTTTGACCTAGTCTTTTCTGTGATTAAAACGGCCGTAACAGACTGGGAGAGGCGGAACACAGGTCAACCAAAAACCGTTGAGCGACGTACGTCAACCGGAAGTGGGTATTTCTCATATTTGGGCAGTGGTTGTGCACAAATTTTCGAATAAATTGTCTCTATTAGAGTAAAGACACTTAGTAATACAAATCTGGTAGCGCCAAGACGAGTAAGAAGAGAAAACGCCTCACTTCCGTTGCTCAAAAACGGCTTTGCGTAAAGTCTCTATGTAGGCTCCTGTGTCCCCCTCCTATTAGCTATTCATTACAAATCTCCTTGTTAGTTACCATTTTGTTTGTTTGCAGATAATAAAAGTATAATAACATTATGCAACAACAACGTGCGAAATCTTGAGACAACTGCAAATATCGTTTGCAAAAGTACAAACAAACTAATGTCCAAGCTTCATTAGGATCTTTAATCCCAGGACAAACCCCTGAACAATTCTTGCGATAAAATACTGTTAACTGTGGACGCCCATATCATCGAACATCATATCGTGCTGGTTGGGTAAATATTTTCAAGTGTTATCTACTCAGGAACCATCTGCTGATTACCAATAATCCCAGGTGCAAGTTTTCAGAGCTTCGATCTATTTACAAATTTTAAGTCTTTTACTCAAAGCCACAAATAAACAGCGACTTTTGGTAGCCTGTTAGGGTAAGATTTTATGTCAGGGAGGTGCTTAAAAATTTGCCAGAATTTTCTTTTAATTCTCTGGTGTCGGCGAAAGTTGGTTTGTCAGGACGCAAGAGAGTGACTCAAACTCCAGGGTATAGAACAATTTATTCAGTTGATGACGATTACGAGCGGTAACAAAATTTTCTAAGATAACCGAAAGCGTCTATTTGCGACTCCGTCAATTTTCCTAAAAACAACCCCGGAACAAATCCGGCCAAGACAAAAATATACACAAGGTCAATAATAAGATAGCATACTATAAGATAGCATAAATCGCCTTTTGTTCTGATGGAAATCCCCTTCATCTAACCAGAGGCATGACTCTATAAATAATCCTAATCAGCCGTGAACAAAAGCTTTTACCAGTTTATCCATCCAAACAACATCGTATCCTGCCATTGGGGGTTTGCGAACGCCCTTTACTGGTAAAATAGGCGTTGGTGTGTTAGGCCGCCATCTTGCATTTTCAAACCGCGAAGAGTTGGAACCGCCCACCCCCTTGTTCACAATCTCTTCTTCCTCCAAACCCAGGATCGTTTTCGGGGAAATACTCAAACCTCGCTCACACCAAAATACGCCTGCTGTGATAGCCGGTAACACCCTGATAGACATAAAAAATCATCTTGTCAGAGGGAAAACTCCTGTTTAAGTATATTTCCATAAATTGTGCATCAGGAAGAAGTTTGATTGACTGCGAGTGTTTTGGAGAGAAATGCATGAGTCGTAAATCACACGCCATTTCGACCACTTCGCAGAATGCGTTATCGAAAGAACATTGGATTAAACTAGACCGCCCTGCACGACATGACTTCAAATTAACAAGAAACCCCCCCCGGAGGGGGGTACTAAAAAATTTTAATTTTAATACGGGGAGGCTCCGCCCCGAGGTTCGACCCGTCACCCTTTTATATACCATTTTTGACAGAAAAGGTACCCCTTTCATATAACTTCCATTGACAAATAGTACCCCTTTTGTATACCTTTAACAGGAAGTCTTCTTGTCATTTTCATGTAGCGTTCAATAAAGTAAAACAGTACAGTCATAAGGCATGTCTGTTCGAAATATTGTAATGAAAGGTCCTTTTAAATACCTAAATTACAGATTTCCCTACCCTTTCATATACTTAGACTCGTGAAATCCCTACGCTTTCATATAACTGCCGCATGAAAAAGGTACTCCTTTCGGGCGGAGCCTCCCCGTATAGGCCATTATAGGGAGTACCCCCCCCCCCTTCTCGGGAAGAAACCTCACTCACTGTGCAGACGCCGAGTAGTAAAAAAGGTTAAGATAACACTTTCACCTTCTAAGCCTTATATTAAAACGCACATTCTCTTCACGACTTGTATAAAGCACGTATTGATAGTTGACAGAATTTTTATAATCACCAAGATATTTGTGTTAGGGGATCTCTTCCTTTATTCTCATAACCAATGTTTGCAATCAACTATTAATGCTGAAAGGAGAAATAAGACACTGACCACTGGCAGAGTTTAAAGGGTTAATACAGTTACGGTAATCGTTCGTGACCTCGAAAAGCTTATCAGGGATTTCCTTTTCCCAACAACGCACTCATCAAAGGAATTAACTTGTTCGTAACTCTGTTAACTGCTTGATTAGTGCGTGTTGTGTCGATAGTTTCGACTTCTAAAAACGAGTGTCAATTGACGGGAAAAGTAGAACCAAAAGGTCCGAATTTAGGCTCGGACTATTTCAGGAATGCGACAAGAGGGTTACTTTAAGTTGTCTCGAGAGCTCTCTTGTATTTAGAGTGAAGAGACCACGGGACACTAAAGAGCTGAATTGTACCTTATCATCTGATGTCCACGAAGCAAGTAACTGTATACCGCATATAATACAGACACAGGTAAGAGAAATTTCTTTCTTGTTCTCCGCAGCGCTTTTGTTCCCTCCAATTATTAAGGTCAGTGACTGAAGCGGAAACTTTTTTCCCGAATGATCTCTGAGTTAGTCTCGGCAAATCAACTGAGACTTTTTTATCTAGGCTTATAACGTTTATGGCGTTCTTGTCAGTTCTGTGGAGTTTCGGGACCCTACTGACAGTACTTTCGTACGTTCGATCCCTCTGATCCTCAAAAAGGAGTAATATGTCAATGTTTTGATGTAAACGAAAATCTTTAGTGGAAAGCCTCAAACCACCCTAGTTTTCTTCAGAAAAATGCAGGCATCGGAGACGATAAACGACGCAACAATTGGACTACCGCTAAATATATTTACTAACGAAACATAACTCAATTACCATTGTGTTCATTTGGTACTTTTTTCGCATATGTTCCTTTATTGGCTCTGTAATTCATGTGGCATTTCAGAGCTCGTGTAACCTCATGCATTTGCACACCGATAAATTGAAGCAGTCATCAGTTTATTTCTAAAAGTCTTTTAGCCATTCGCGCAATCTTTCGGTTAATACCAACTCCATGTTTTATGTCTCCAAGGCGATAGTTTCGACGGTACCATTGTAGCATATTTTCATTACGTAGTCCTTATCTAGTGCGACGCCGACAGTTATAAAGCTTTCCGAAACTCAGTTTGCTCAATAGACAGTTATGTGTCGGGGGCTTTTGTGTCGCCTATGCTTCTCGACAAGCTTCGGTGCTGGTATCACTTTATCCGCTTTCGTTCATCCCTAATCTTTAACGGCAATTTATGTGCAAACGGGTTCTTTATGACCACCCAAAGTAGCATAGCCTACATGGAAAACTTCCTTAATCTTAATAATTTTGCTTTTTATGCGGCTCACTGCGAAAATCTTCTTTAGATGGTAATGATACGAAATCCTCATCACTGTGATTAAGTGCTCTATAGTGTTTGTTGTTCGCACATAGAAGGGTATATATCGCCTGTTTCAGATCTGTTTCTGATCCCTCAAATATATATCCACTTTCAGCCTAAAACTTTGTTTCCTTTCTAGAGACAATTGAAATCAAACCAACTTTTTCAAAAAAACGCCAAATAGTAAGACACTAATCTATCCTTAGTTTACCGATGGCACATACAAACGGCTTATATGAGAGGGCGACCATTTGCACCAAAAAGTAAACATGACCTTTTGAGAATCAGTATAGAGTGTCAGGTAGAAAATACCAATCCTTCTCCAAACGAGAAAATCAAATTAATCTTCTTCGTGTTTGTTAGTACGTTAACACTGGAAGAGAATTGATTTAGAGTTTCAAGAACTAGGAGCTGTCAATTTATCGGCAGTTTAGGCGCGAGTTAGATGAAAGAGTGATTCGCTGAACGGAAAATGTCAAGGGTAGGAAATCGAATAAGAGATTAA
>JAEMWC010000026.1:95000-172500 GCA_016490735.1 Pachyseris speciosa
ATCTGTAATCTTTAGTCAACTAAACGAACTACGAAACTCGATATTATTTTCCTTCTTAAAGTTTCAGCTGCAGTTCGTATACTTGTGTTTGCAATGTTTTGGTTTTACGTTGTAACAAGTAACAGCCCCCTAGTTTGCTTGAAATTGCCGGATCTGCCTAATACTATAAATTTGTACATCACAATATATTTTTGTCAGATTAAGGCAGTAATATAGTATGCCCTGAGGCTAATCTGACAGATTAAATTAACTCGATTCGAATTGATTCGGCAGGATTGCTTCCTTTACATGCTTTGAACAGGCATCTTAGAGTTTATCCCATCGCAAACCTATCTATGTTGAATAACTATTTAGTTTGGTGTTTTCATGCCACCAAATTACACAAACTACTCTGATTTGTCCGCCAAGATGCAAAATTTACTTTTGGCAAAGACTTAATCAAAATTAAGGTTTTTTTTCTCAAACTGGGAAGAATACAATTTATTTCACGGTTCAAAATATAGTCTTGCGAGTATTAAATTACTTTAGGCTTTTTATAAAAAATAGAATGAACAGGAGTGAAACCCAATATTATAGTTTGATTTGGTTTTCTTTATATAATGTACGAAAGAGATCATGTTTACGACTAATTTTCCGGGGGAACGCACAGGCTAACTGGCAGACGGTTATATATTTTTCTTTGGAATATTTGGCGCGTTCGAAAGAAAAAGAGCCCATGGATTTTGTCGAGTAGGACGCTCTTAATTTTATAAGGGAACTTCACAACCATTTACTGGTGTTCGACGCAGCAAATTTCAGACTTATTGATGGTTGGTAAGCGGTATGTTGAATTGTCTTTTCGTGAACAAATAGTGAAATTGCTTCCAGATCTCCCTGAATATTCTTTAACACTCACCCCACCCCCACCCCACCCCACCCCCCCCCACACACACACACACACACACACACACACAATCAATAGGAAATGTAATGCTCGTAATCACGCTCAAAGAGACCGAATGTCACTAATTTACGATATTGTGCAAAACCTTTCGATTAACAACGAAATCTGTCGGCGAATCAGAGACTATATCATCAACAAAATGATAGTGTTGTGAGGACAGGTGGAAGCCAGACGAAATTAATTTACACTTCTTCAGTGTTCCTTGGGTAGATCATTTAGGATACGAGAAGCTGTTGTTTCGAAGTAGAGCTGTGTCGTTTGCCATTTACAGCCACACTTTGTTCGCATGAAACACCAGCTAAACGGTGAGTAGAGAGTTTTGAGTTTGTTTTGGTTATTTCTTCTTTATTCAAGAGTTTTGAAGTAATCGCAGTTAGATTTATTCTTAAAACTGCCTTATTTTAAATTTCATGCGATGTCTCTAATACGAGAATTTTTATTCCTGCTGGGATGAAATACTCTGGGTTACGTTTTAGATAAGTTAAGGCGTGAAATACGTTTCTTATCATAAAAAGTAAATTAGATTCTTGCATTTCTGTCGCTGGGCGCTGCAATAAAAACAGAATATTTTCGGTATTTCTCATCGCCGTGAGTTATCGCCGCAAAAAATTAAACATTATTATGTACTCCAAAGGGGAAAACAGTGATGTATTTGCCGTGTTTAATAAAACCTTATTTGTTTTTCTGCAAAAGAAGGACATCTCCGCCAGGATGTTAGAATTGAATGAATGTTTCCTGCTGTGCATTGATTTCCATTCCAGCAAACAAGTTCTCCAACGCATAATTATTTGTGTAATCCCCTTTGATATATATATAAAACAAAGCAACTCTCGACAAACAATTACTGTTTTTATCAGGTGCATGAATTCAATATTTTCCATCACCACACATTGGGAAGTGGAATTAAAATATTCGAATGTGTTGGTTATTGAAACTTAAAAGTTTAATCGACTTCAGAGTGATGTTTCAAAACCAACAACGTTTACTTTTGATGACTGTATGTAGATACAAAATTAATATGCAAAACTAAAGAAATCAGTAATGGCTCCAATGTTTTCTTCATGATTAGTTACAATTTTTTTTTAGAAACAGAACAATAGGCGACCTTGAAGAAAATTTGTGTTAAGGCGGTTTCTCTTAATTTTCATTTTGGTAAGGTTTAGAAAAGGTTACAGGCTATAAATATTTTTTTTCGTTTATTTTTTTGATATGTTTCTTTTTTTCAGTGATAAAAGTGACCTTGAATAACTGAACAAAATAGGATTAGATTAACAAAAAAATTCTCGAAAGTTTCAGTAAGATTGAGCTAAAACTGTGCTAAAGCAAAACCCATGTGTCCAGACTGATCTCAGTCCAAGTAATAATAGCGTGATTTTTCAGAAATCTGACAACTCAAACAAATTTTCGTGTATCTTGTTTTCCCCCGGCAAAATTTCATCGTAAAAGTAATTTGCTGGAGGGTTCATTGAATCAACTATATTTGCTTACAAACTGTTGTGTTGATTTTTTAAGACATTTACTTGAACTCAAAGAAACCTTAGAAACTTGAAGTTATTCGGTTGACAACATTTCTTGAGTACCAACTGCACCGCCAGACCTCTAAAAGCGTCATATACAAGGTGTACATGCTTTTATTATAGGACTTAGTAGGACTTAGTAATAAATTTATGCAAGAAGGATAAAGGCAGTTTAAATCAATTTTTTTGGCGTGGAAGCTACGAAGAAATAAAAAAGAAAACAAAAACAGAACAATTGGTGAAAGAAGCATGGTCACGACAAAATTGCCTGAACCAACGAGGCGTCTTTCACGGATTGTTCCAGTCAAGATTGTCGAAGCATACTTGGAAGAAAATCAGATGTGAGTACAGTGTATGTAGGCCATAGGCGAGCAAAAAGGATTTTAAGCAACACTGAACAATCGACATCACGTTAGGTAGAGCATCGCATAGAAAGCTTTAATGAGCAAACACTAAATTGCTCTTCCCGGTGTCTGTATAATTACTAACTTAGGTCAGAAGATTGCCAAATTTAAAATTTCATGCAATGATGCTTTTAATGTGTGGACATAATACGCACCCGGCATTCCCCAGTTGCGAATTCTTTTCAGCTGCGAGATATTTTAATAGGCTTAAAAGAGTACACGAGGTTTGGGAATGTCGTGGACAGGGCAGTTAAAACAATGTGAATTCACCTTTTAAGTGCGGGTCCTTAGCAATGAAATAAAAGCTTCCCTAAGGGCCACGTATTTTGCGAGTTGTAATGAAGTTCACAGTTAACAAAATTTGTTGTACGTCACCTGCAAAGGTTTGCCGAGGTTTGAAAAACAAGACGGTATGCTGGCACAAGTCTGGCCGGTAGAACTGCGATGTGCCGTGCACGTAAGATATTTGGTTCCTGTCATAGAAATTGCTCCATTCATAACAAATACGACTTAAAACAAAAAAAGCTTTTAAATCAATTTACTTTCGACCAGAACAAGGTCTTTGAGTTGAAACTTGTTTTAAGATAGACAAACGGTTTGAAAGACACGAAAATGCTAAGGATGCATTTCGCACAGTGCACTTTCACGAATGCGTTTTAAATCTTTGTTATTTAAAAAGAAAGATTTTGAAAACGCCTGTTTTTCGTCCACCCAAGCCCGGATCCCTTATCATTTGTTTCTCTGTCCACACATATAAACGATTCAGTCAACTATCGAAAATACTGCTTTCTAGCCTGCTGACTTGTATAAATGCTGTTACGTCATCGCTTTTCGAAATCCTCGTCTTTGCAGTTCACAAGTATACGATAGATCTCTGATTTCAAATCTCCACTTTGGAGACTGTTTTTGAAAACATCCGTTTTCTGAACGTTTTCCGGATCGTAAGAGAGTGGAAGTAACGCCTAACCGGATACGAAAATCACCATTTTCAAATAATATCTATCAAAATTGGATACGTGTTGACAGACCAAATATTGGTGTCCACATTAGTCGTATCATTTAGTAAATACTTCAAGTGAAGTTTACAGATTTCAGCTCAATAAGTTAGAGTTAGAGGAGACAACAAGTTTTAGAGGAGGACGTGTTGACAAGGCCAAATATTGGTTGTTACGTCATGTCGCGTCATGCAGGAATTACTTCCAGCAAAGCCTGCAGATTTATAAGTAATAATGAGTTTCAGGTTTAAAGGAGACGACCTTTTAACACGCGAATTTACAAAACAATCTACCTCTATTTTTAATCTCAAGGACTTATCTCTTGGTTGCTTTTTTCAATACTATTTTTTTTTCGTAATCACTGACTGACAACTGTGAGTCAGCTAGCAAAGTAAAATGCGATGGGACAATCCCTAATATGTCTGGATTAGAAAAGATATCACTTGTCAAGGGATCGTTTTCTCTCCTACATACTCACTCAATAAAAAGTATTTTCTAAAAAAATCCTATCATAAGAATAAGAACTTTAACACATGAATTTCAATTCCAGTTTTTTTAGTCCAGGTAAAGTTGAAATATGCTTGAGAAATCAACGTTATAAGGGTAGTATGATTTTGTCTTCTTGTGAATCAAAATCATATAAACAGCTGGTGCCGCAATATGATTCCCCTTCAATTAGGTTCCAGACAATTATAGCAGCCCGGAAAACCTTTTGGCTAAGTACACCTCTTTTATAGGGGGGAGGGGGTATCATATTTAAGTAACGACGATACTTGTCATATACATTTACTTATGTTCCATCCATCTTCACAAAGTGATGAACCCCCAGCTATTTGTCACACGCTTTGGAGATAAATTTGGCGGAAACCATTTATCCGGGTTAAACTGAGGCATATTAGATTTCGAACAGCATTCTAAAATTGAGCAGTAAGGGTGCAAAATTGGAGTTAAATCCAAAATCAGTCCTTGTTGAGAAACGTCTCCTATCCGACTAGGCAAATCGCTCGATAACATGCTTGTGAGAGAATCAACAAATTGTGAAGGCATTATAGAAAGCAGGGAGGCCTTGTAGACTTGTCAATTTTTTTTCAAAACCGCGGCTTCTTTATTTTCAATAGTTCAGATTAATAAACACAACACCGTGTGGGTCACAAACCTTATTTCACGAAGTGTCTCTCCTTTTTCCGTCCCTTGGAACTTAAGACTCTGAAACCAAAACAAAGGAGGCTTTTTACACTCTCTTTCTGGCTGTCTTACTGTCTCTAGCCAGCGTCGCAGACGTAATCTAACCCAGATTCCTTGTTCTGTGTACCAGAATTTGAGTACGCGCTGTGATTGGCCCGTCAACAAAAGCCTTTGTTGACGGGCCAATCATAGCGCGTTCTCAAATCCTGGTAAACAGAACAAGGAATAGCGCTGCTTCGCAGACGTTACTAACCGGGGCTGAGTTGCTCGAAGCATGGTTAGCGCTAATCATTGGTTAAGATGCATTAAAACCTATAGGTTGTCATGGTATTTAACCCGGGTTAGCGCTAACCATGCTTCGACCAACTGGGCCCGGGATAAGATTACGTCTGCGTCTGCTAACTCTCTGCCCACTTTAAAGAGTGGTATTTCAACACTGAAACTCTTATTTTCGTATATTTAGCCATGGTCTTTGATACGATTTACCACAAAATGTCAGCCAAGATTAGCCAAGCGTCAAGTCATGGTGGCTGGTTCTTGTTATACGTTTTATGAATCAAGACGAAGTCGAGGTCCTCAAAAGATTGGTTAACAAAGGATATTTTTTAACATCTATTACTTTCCTGACAAAATTCATCTGAACTCATTATATTCAGAAATAGACAAACTCGTCTCAAACCCGCGCGTTGACATAAACAACAATTAAAATTACAAAGTTCTTGACCTCAATCGAGAATTATCTTTTGAGTGGGAAAATATGCTTCGAACACAATGTAAACAGAAGCCGAAAATGGAGCGCAAAAGGTTTCAAAAGTAAGCGAAAAAGCCAACATCATGACAGGAGCATAATGTGATTTTATCTCGAGGCCCACCATTCAGTGTTTAGGCGTGCCGCATGGGGCAAGGAGCGTTGCTAATCATCGAGACCTTAGCCAATCAAACGAGATCAGTTCGAATAACACCGAGATCAGTTCATCTCGTGGCCCTTCTCGCTCTCATTACCGTCGTGTTAACACCCGAACACAGATTTTCGGTACTGTAGAAGAATTTTTCCGGCAAGTTTAACCGTTTTTCTTTTCTCATTTGGTTCTTTTGTACCATTTGACCGCTGCAGGGTAGGCCAAGGCTTTTTTGGCCAATAGCTGGGACGTTTCTAACGCCACGCCCGTGTGTTGATTCTCGGGCATTCCTTTATTAAGAGTTTAAAATAGTTGGTTAAGAATCATTCCGACGATTTCGATCTTTACTTTCAAATCTCTTCGCCTGTGCTAATACGTCAGGGGCATGGAGTAGGGAGTAGAACAGTCGACGAAAAGACGTTAAAAGTCGACACACATGTCCTTCCTTCCTTTCTATCTGATATTAGTATAAATCTATTAGCGTTCTATCACAAATGCCGTTCTCTGATTGGCTACGTTACTCGCTATCTATTCTGTGATAGATAGTGAGTAGCGATTGTCAACAAAATGGCGGCCGCTTCTTTACGTTTTCGAAGTGTCTGTGAGGATGATTTAGATAATTTACTTGTTTAGTTTTGAACGACTAGTAGATTTATACTAAAACAATTAGATTATTCGCTCTCGATTTCTATGCGTGATAGCTGATTCGGGCTGCGCCCTCATCAGCTATCACGGGATAGAAATCTCGAGCTCATAATCTAATTGTTAAGTAGGGATCTTAAGCAACGAAGACGACGACGGCAACGAAAACGTCATTTCAAAATATAACTTGAAAAATGTTGGCGATATGTCCAGGAACTAAATTACTATGAACGACGCCAAAGTAAGGAAAGAAAAAGAAAAATTTGCCGAGCCCTGCGGAGTAAAGTTGGTCTGCCTGTGTCAGACTACTCGCCGAGACTCAACTGAGGCCTTCAACTCAAAGGTCGGGCCATAGAGGGTTTTGGAAGACGAAGGACAATTTTTATTCATCCGATGGTGTTCATCTACTCTCGATGGACAGGAGCCACGTGCACCTTTGTTTTCGCTCATTAAACCTATTGTTTCGTGTTGCCCTCGTTCCCGTTGTCATCCTCGTTGCCCTTTTTTTCCCGGGAAAAGATAGTCTAAAAATAGACAGGTCTGTAAAAATGCCGTGACATAGGCTCAGTATGGGAGTTGTACACTCCTAGTCACGGGCTCCTGCAAGGGGCCAGTATAAGCTGTATCGTAGTCTCAGAGAGGCAGTCCTGCGATCTTTGCGCCAGGAGCGCTTGGTACCTTTTGCCAAGTTCTCCTTCCTCGGAAGGAGTCTCTTAAGATTGCTTTATTCTGATTCCGATGTTATACTTATTTTGCCGACTCTTAGTTGTGCCATATGCCGAGCATTTAATGTTTTATTGCGTCATGCCCATATTGTTTGTGGCAGCCTTTCATCGCTTTAAGCCATTGCCATTTTTGGACGCGGCTACGTATGGCAGTTGTTTGATTATACGGCTTATTGTTAAGACGTTAAGCCCTGGCCAAACGCTCGCAACATTTCAACCCAACATCTTGCAACATTGTTGCATCATGTTGTGACGATGTTGTGAAGGGGCCGGCCAAACGCACGCAACATTTCAACCCAACATTTTACGGGTTGTCGATTTTTATGTGCCAACACCATCCAATGTGTTGCAACCTATCGCAACAGGGTGGCCAAACGTGTGTTCCTGCGCTTTGAAATAGGAAATGGACCTAGCGCGCATACGCTCTTGCAACAATGTTGCGTGAATGTGGCCAAACGAGTACAACATCATGCAACATCCAAAATGTTGCACGAAAAATTTGAACGTTTCTAAATTTGAGCCAACACCATCCAACATGTTGCAACATATCGCAACAAGGTGCCCAAACGTGTGCAACATGTTGTGCCCAATAATGTTGCAAGATGTTGCGTTGAAATGTTGCGAGCGTTTGGCCGGGGCTTTATACACCTTATTCCAAAATGGCGGCCAATTTATTATTCTTTTGTTTTCATGTTAATTAGCCCTCTTTGCCTCATTTTCACGTGAAAATTCTTTTGTATTTCGCGCATGTTGACGAGGCAAAGAGGGCTAATTAACATGCAAACAAAAGAATAAATATATATATTTAGCCAAGCCTAAAAGCGGAGCTCCAAAAGCATTCTTTTTCTACTGGCATTTACATATAGTGTGCTGGTCATATCACCCATCTGACCTCACTCAAGCTACAGACCCAAGGCTGTAAAAAATAGTATGGAAAGGTGATCTGAGCCAGTGTCACAGTGGATTTGGACCCCCCGCAGATTTGCACCCTCCAGTCCAGATCTGCTTGTGGATCAGATTTGGACCCCCTAGTCTAGAACTGCTGGCAGATATGAATCCCCTTTTACGGATTTGGACCCCCACCCCTCCTAAAAACAAGCATTCTATTCAGTAAGGTAATAAAAATTCCTTTGCAAATTGAGTTTGGAGATGTTAAAAAGCAAAAAAATATATTGAGGTAGGTTTTTTTAAAACAATAATCTTTAATACTTTGTGTAAAAAAGAACCTGCAACGCTAGTTTGCATCTATAAATTTTTAAAACAAAACATTTCTTAACATCTTAGACCAATACCTAAGGACAGGTCTGTTTCCCCGTTTAATTGTAGGCTACTTAGTTATGGTTTAGAGCCACTAGAAATTGGTGGAGAAGCCTGGTGAATGCTATTTTGAATCAGTATCCGACATCAGACATATAGTGATTCAGATCATCACTTCATAATGAATGCAATTTCAGTTATCCAAAGCCTCCCATGAGACGGTTGGAAATCAGAAATTGTGTATCCTCTGGATATATGTATGCATCAAAAAAATTTATGAAAGAAAGATACATGGAAATCAATAAAAATATTTAGATGATGTGCATTAAGGCCAATATATTTCTTTTGATCAGTTACTTCTTGACCTTACTATCGCAAAAAACTGCTTGCTGACATTAAGCTCATCAATCAATGCACCTACAGTGTTTTCAAAAAGAAATCCAGCTGCATTTCTGGCCAGCCAAGTGCAAGACTAAGCAACTTGATAATAAAATATTGGGCATGTGGTTGATATCACTATCAAGGTAATTAACAATGTAGTATGAGGATTTAAGGTAATGATTCACCAAAGAAAAAGTGCTGGAAATCCGTGTTAGCAATCTTAACTTGATTTTCTATTTTGCAAGAAAGGTAAGGACTAGTCTCACATTTCTCCATGTACATTTGAAATTGCACAACATACTTCCTCAAACATCAAAAATCCCATTACACATTAGTACCAAATGTCATCCAAACATACCACAAGATTGGTGTGATCAGCTATGAATAAAATTAATTGAAAGACTGCATGCAGGAAGGAAGTCCAAAGGATGTGTACATTAATGAGAAAGAGCTTACTTTAAGTTTAGTAATACTTTGTCATGCGAATACATCTAAGTTGATACAAAAAAAGTGCATGACTGGAGAATAATTGGGAGAAAGTAAATTCCCATACAAAGAATATTATCTAATACAGTAATAGCCCACGAATAAGAACCTGGGTTTTAAGAACCTGTTAGGCTAAAATTTTCATTTTAAGCCCCCTCCACATAAGAACCTATTAAGGCTAAAATTTTAAGTAAGGTTCTTATCAGTGGGGTTGCTCTAAAAGTGTAAAGGTAGAAACTGCTGAAACTGCTGTTATGTTTTGTTAAGGACATATACTGTACCTGCAGTGAACTGCCTATAGGCATTTCTCTATGGTACAAACAAATGATTTATACTGTATTATGAGATGATATTTATCATATATATATAGTATATTCAGATAAAATTCATATGAAAATTTAAGAACCTATTTTAAGAACCTTGGTAGCCTAAATTTGCTCTCAGTACCATTTATATAAGAATCTATTTAGGCTAAATTAGAAAATTCTGGTTCTTATACGTGGGCTATTACTGTATTACACATTCTAAAAACTAAGAGGTGAAATTTAAACGTGGCCCAAAGCTAACCTAATCAAATTAAATCAAACATTTGTCTCTTACAAGTCACCCCTGCTTTGAGATTTACACTAAAAATAAAGAAGTAAAATTGAAATACAATCCAACGCTAACCTAATTAAATTACATACTTGTCACTCACAAGCTACATCTGATTTAAAATTGACACAAATAATGTAATAGATAGGACTTAAACCTGCTTAAAGAAGGTGCATGCATGATGTTCGATGGAACACCATTCCAGTCTGGTATGTAGCGATTATAAAAAGAAAAGCTGAAGGCCATATATATATATTTAGCCAGGCCAAGCCTAGAATCGGAGTTGCACACTCTCACCGAGCAACTTCGCATGGCTTTATTTGGGCCAGTTTAATTTGTGTCCAAAACAATTGAGTAGCAGCAGGGAAAACGAAGAGTTTTCGATAGCAAACGTTTGCAAAAAAAATACAGACATTCGAGAGTCCTAACTACTTTCAGATGAAAGCGTAACGGAATTCAAAGCGGATTAAAAAAAAAAACAAACACTACAAGCGAACAAAGTACGATGCGAGTGTTAAGCCCCGGCTACACGTTTAAACATTGTTGTAAAACATTTGTTGGATGAACAATGTTAGAACGTGTAGCATGCATGTTTGATGACGTTTGTTCAACATTTTTTTGTTGGAAGAATGTTTTGATTTCGATCAAACATTTTCTCCAACATACAACAAATGTTGAAGCGTGTAGCCGCCCTTTCAACAATGTTGTATTGCAAAGACCAATCAGAGTCAAGGGTCCAGTCTCCAATCCGAAGCCTAATGGTAGAGGTGGAAATTGTTGAAGCCAGAACCCCGAAGCGACGTGTTTCCAACAATGTTATATGCGTATCCAACATTGTTAGAAGCGTTCTTACAACAATGTTGGGACGTGTTCTTCTAACAATGTTACAACGTGTAGCTGGGGCTTTATGCTGGAAGAAGGAGAAGGTGGAGAAATTAAACAAGACTAGCTTGTAATAATAATAGCTTGTACTGATTAGTCTAGAAAAATCGGTATTTATTTTGACATTAATGCCCGTAGAAAAGACAATAAAGGGTAAAAACTGATCGTTAAGAGCAGTCAACAGGAATTGACCGCGGTTCAGAAACAACAGAACAACAAACACAAGTATTACAAGAAAACAAAGCAGAATACGAATAACATTTCTTCGAAGATTCTTGGAGAAGGTGGAGAAATTAGACAAGTAACAAAAATTGCTTAGCAATTTTGACATAAATGTCCGTAGAAAAGACAAAAAAGAGGTCCACACCTGATCGTTTAGAGCAGTCAACAGGAATCGCTGAGGCAGCAATCACTCGGAACGCGACAGAGCTGAATAATAGCGCCATTTCCCACAAAATCTTTCCTTGGCTGACACAAAACGCTAAAGAGCTTTGATAGTTTTACTGGTATTACCATGTCTTCCGAAGAACCTTCTTCAATTAATGATTCTCAGTGGCAAAGCGTCATCCAGTTAACGAAGAAAGCGCTTGCCAAACCACACCAGCATTTCTCTCGCAGACCCGTCCAATATAAAATTTATCAAAGCCAGCCCAGCCTGTCAACCCATTTCGGTGTTTTTAACATCCAAACGCTGATTCTTACCGTTTCAAACAAATTACGACGACATGTTTATAGACGGCGAAACTTAATATTGTTGTTTACAGGCCGCTTTCGACGAAGATCTCTAAAACGTTTTTCAAATTTTGACAACTTTATGTCAGATTTTGAGACGTGCACATGCATATGCATTTGATCGGCTTTTTTTTACTCGAGTTTTAATGCTTAATTTTACGAGGACTCATTGTGATTATGTGTTATTAAGATAAGGGCAAAAGTTTCTTAACGCTGTTGAGGTACCAAGGTCGAAAAACAGTCAGCCAAGCCGAGTAAAAACACTCGTTAGCTTGCAAAGAAAACAACGTAACAAAAAAAACAAACAAACAAACAAACAAACAATTCAACTACTTCTTTGCGTCCAAAACGAGTACAGATGATTGTTATTTATATCCATTGGAGAGAAAAATACAAGTTTCATCCCTGAAGAAAAGTAACAACGATTAAACCAAATGTTAAGCTTCTATTTATTTAAGTTACCTCACTGTCCTGCGTTGTGTTGTAGAGGTTTCTACCACTTGAAAATACGTAAGCTTCAGTAAGGTAAAAACAAGCATCCGCAAAAATAGCAAACGGTTTGTCCAAAGAAAGAGCTTTTTCCACAGAGTTTGAGCTACTCGTTCCTCCCATTAACACAGGTGAACTGTTAAGTGACCTTTCTTAGTGAGATGCAAGATGCCGCGGTAAAGTGAAAGCCCTTGAAGCGTTGAATTATACTGTTTTCAACCGCTTAATCCATCCAAGTTTGAAGCTTTTCTTGAGAAAAATCGCTCTTCCCTTCATCACTTGAAAAGTCACGTTCCGGAGTATCTTTTGACAAGTTCTTGATTTTTATGCTTTTTACGCGAATTTAAAGACAAACTTCGATCGAAGACGATGAAGTTGTTTTGCTCAAAATGAAGAAACCAAGTGAATGTGAAATTACGAGCCGCAGAAAGCGCGCGAAAAATTAAGCCTCGATTTGGTTTGGGTGTCCCACACCTGGCTTGAGCCTGCGATCAAATCGAAAGCAAGTACCTGGTCAGCGGTCAACTTCAAAAAAACAGCTGACCTCGATGAGGTCTCAACTTGAGCCCGCGATATGGTCACGTGACACTGGTCAGCGGATACCTTGTTTTGACAGGTGTCAATTGGTTATAAGATGGATGTCCAGTATCAAAGACTTAAGCCGCGGCTACACGAGCGATTTCTTGCTTGCGATGGTGATGCGATTTTTTTTTTTAAATTGTCGCGTCACCAGCCGTGTAGCCACCCTCGAAAAGGTGATGCGACAGCTCAAAAATCGCAGAAAAAGAATCGCGAAAAATTAAACTCATTCAATTTCTCGCGATTTTTTTCTTGCGACGTTCAAGGGTGGCTACACTTGCGATTTTCATCAAGCGCTGGTGACGCGACAAAATTGAAAAAATCGCATCACCGGCGCGAGTGAAAAATCGCTCGTGTAGCCGCGGCTTTACGCTGTAAACTAGCTAGTCAGCTGGGCCAGGTGGAGTATGGCCGCCATGTTGGATTATTATGATTATTATTAGGATATTATTAGTTATTGGGCAACTCCACCGTCGTCGTCGTCGTCGTCGTCGTCGTCGTCGTCGTCGTGCGGGCCCACGAGCAATACCGCTAGCCATTTTTACCATGAGAAAAGCAGTTGACGGGTTTCTATAGGTATGGTGCTCCGCTTCGCGGCCCTTCGGGCCGCTGGAGCTCCGCTATAAATTGGCCGCCATTTTGGAATAAGGTGTATGACGTAAGACACATCTACGCCTTTCTGGCTGCACACATATAATTATTTTACAGTCTCCGGCTCATTGTTAGGTACTGGCAGTTACCGCGTGAGTGTAAAATATCTTCTTTGATCCCAGTTGAAATAAATATTTTCTTGACCGGGAAAGCAAATTGGGTTATTGCTCTTTTCAATCCCTAAATGAAAAGGAACATGAATAGAAATATTACAAAATTAAATTGAGCGTGCAGTCGCAGCGGGCGGAATCCCGATTAGTTCCGGGAACGGGCGGGAATTTCCATCGTTACACTTGGATATCTCGGCAGGAAAATTAAGGTTAATCTTGGCGAGAACATTCATTCATGATGCAAGGATGCTCCGACAGATGTGTTATGTTAACCACTAGCACTCAAAGTTGTTATGTTGAAGTTTAAACAAGCAGTAGGAGTCTATCTTTGAAAAAGGCGAGTCTTCATTTAATTTGAATTTTATTGCAAAGTTGCCGTAAACATGTCGACTTTGTCTTAGTTTACCGCCATTTGAATTTAACTGAAAGTTTGGTGCTTTCCAAACTCAGCCCTTGCTTTAAGTGTTTATTATGCCCGTTAATCGTATTAAAACTATTAATTCTGTTAAGATTCATTCAAATATGAAACTATTCGCTTGAATTTTACCGTTCTTAGTCAAATAGAGTTAAACAAAGGGTTTCACTTTGCTGTTTAACATTGTTTGCTGCCGTTTGCTGCTGGCTACGAATTTACGAGCTATACCACATTTCATCCCAATTACCGGTTTATGCTCATTTATTTTACATCTATACTTACTTGAAGCTAAATTTTATTCAGTTTCTTTTCAAAAATATCGAGTATTCACTTAGAATAATTCAATTCATGCTTTCGTGTTGCCTTGAATGAGTTTCTGAATGAATTCAATCTTGACTTTCATTCTCGTCACTCTGCTAACAACCTGTAATAACTTCAAGACTATCAAAGCTTAGGCCCGGTTCAGACACCGTACTTCAGCCGAGTCGAATCGAATTCAACAAATTAAGTTGATGTGAAGTACGGCGTCTGAATCAATTCGGAACGGCTGATTTAATTTAGGTCGGGTGAGCAATTAATCCCGCCTGGCTCAGCCGGGAAGAACGGCTGTACACAGGCTTTGATTCAGACGCCGTACTTCATATGAGCCGAATCAAATGCATAAATCATTTTAATGTCTTTTTCATGCTGTTTTTACATGAGAGCATGCACAAAGGAGTGTTGCAGAAGAAAAAATGGCGGTTTGGCGAGCCAACCTCAACCAAGGTCAACATGTGTACTTCGTGTTTCGGCCGAATAAAGTTCGGCGTCTGAATCAATTCAGCCAGGATTAATTAATTTAGGTCGGCCTATCGTTCAATTCGATTCGGCTCGGCTGAAGTGCGGCGTCTGAATCGGGCCTTAGTGGCCATTAAAATGTGGATTTCGGAAGCTACACTTTTTGGAAAATGCCCGTTACAATTTTCAGGTTACCTTTTCATTGAAAAATTAATATATATTTTTTTTTGCTTAGTAGCCATTAAAATGCGGATTTCGGAAACTATACTTTTTGGAAAATGCCCGAGTTACAATTTTCAGGTTACCTTTTCATTGAAAAATTGATAGTTTTGGTATTAAGTATTGTTTCCCGTTGATTGAAACGATACGCGTAATAAACGGGTTTTAGTTGCAAAGGCCGCTTTAACTCAGTGTTTCACATTTGACCAACATTGTTTCACTGAAAAAGAGTTGACCAGATGCTGGGAAAATGTTGAAAGCGTTTATAATGTTGTATGAAAAACCGTTCAAGACTTCAAACCGTTTGGTCATCCGTTCATAATTTTCGAAAAACTCGTAGCAGATTAGCTGAAACAAGTTCTTTAATAATTCCTTCTGTGTCAGTGCGTTTGTTCAACAAATGTTTCAGAAAGTATTCAAACGGATTCAACAAGGTTCAAAATTTTTCGAATTTCCCAAATTGAGGAAATGAGAAAGCGATGTTGAATCAAAGTTTGAACCAATTCAATTTTACTTCAACACGTTTTCAACAATTTACACACTTAAATGTTGAACGACTTGTTTAAAGTTTCAACATTTGAAGTTAACATGATGAAACTGAAAATGTTGCAGCAAGCATTGCAATCGTTTAAACGGGATTTTAGAACAATCTGTTAACCGAAGGCAACCTCAAACAATTTTGAACATAAGCCAAACAAATTATTATATTTGATCTACACTTGACGATTTCACGTCCGTTTTCTTTTGTAAAGAAGAAATGTCAAGATTTATTTTAAGTATTCTAGCGGGCTTGTTTTCCTAGAAACAACAAAAAAGGTGCATCGTTCGCGACCGGAGTAAATTTTCTATGTGCAAAGGTAGCCTGCGACATCGAAAATCCCGTTGCTCGGGCTTTATTTCTTTGCTCAGAAACCCCAAGGAAACGCTTGCTACACAGGCTAGTGCAAAGGCTGATCCCGAACTACCTTACCCGTTTAGGCAGCCAATCACAGCGCAGAATTTGTCCGTATCTTACCCACCAATTAGCCATCCCGTGATAAGAAAATTTACTGAATTATCAGTAAAAAGCGCGAACGTGGGATATCCTTCCTTTTCGATGGCTCTCTTTTAAGGATTTCAACTTTCCCAATTTTTCCCTGTTCAGTTCCAGAATTATAGCATGTTTCATGAACATTTTCTGGAATCTCCCGATTCCCAGGAGAATCTTCACATTCCCGGAAAAACTTTTTTCTCCCGAAACAAGCCTTCAGTTGTCACCCCCCTGATGACATAATTTATTACTACCATCACATCATACTGAAGTTTGCAAATGATAGCTCGTTTTATAATTACAAGCGACGAGGGAGTATATTAAAGTAAAGAATGCTTGAAATTATAGGTCCCTTCAAAAATCGGAAGTTGGATCAACTACAACAGAGCTATACTATTATTATTATTATTATTATTATTATTATTATTATTATTATTATTGACCAATTAGAATAGGAATCTCTGAAAATGATCACTAAAGCGACACTGAGTAAAATTAAAAGTTATTCCCCAAATTTTGCTGTTACCTATCCGTTACGAATTGACGACTTAAGCTATTAATTACAGCGGTTATTTGGATGAAAACTTACCCTGGTTCATTTTTATATTTGTCTCTAATGGCGATTTCTCCCTCGGTCTGTTGAAATGTTGAATCATCGACGCGTTTGGTCGCTGCATTTACAGACTCGTTGTGAGCGTGCTCACAGGGAGCTTTCTGAGCTGATGACAGACTGGTATCTGATTTGTGCATACCATCATGTTTTATGAAGGCCTTTTTGTCGGAGAAATGAGCTTCTCTTTGCTTAGAAATCATTCGGTTGCGAAAGAAGGATAAATATGCTCCATATCACAAGCGAAAATAGTATCAGTTTAAGAGAAATACTGTTGTTTCTATTCCTAACAGGTAAGAATATCATATCCCATTGTATTTCTACTCTGTGGGGGAAGGTGAACGTGTTTGAAGTCTTAAAAAAACAATTTCGAGTGATTTCTCTGACAAAGTTCGATATCTAAATCTTGGGTGTTAACAAATTTAGAATTGTTTGCTTATGAACATTCGTTTTATCTTCAATTTGCATGTAATCGGTTTTGATTTTATGGTCGAAAACAGTAGTTAAATGAAGTGGCATTAGTCAACAAATTGCATCATGACTTAGCCCGGAAAAGTTGATAAGGTTGACGGTGTTCGCAGATCTCATACTTAACCGTGTTAATCTAATAGATTTAGAGCTTCCAGAGTACTTGGACAGAATCTTACTTCTCTAGTTCTTCCACAGCTTGGAACTTAAGACCCTGTTCTTGATAATGGTTTTTTTCTCTTTTGAGAGTGTCAAGATAGTAATTAATCAAAAGAAAATGTGTTGAGTGTTTCAATAATGTAAATAGTTAACAATCCGGCTTGCACTTTTAGGTTTACATTATAACTTCGAACAATAGGCGCTTTCCTGACTAAATAACGGGATTACAGTCTGTCTGAAGACATTCCAATGATTTCCACATAACAGTGGCACACCAACATTGTCACCCAAAAAAACTTAACAGGTCTTGGGTTACAAGCGGATATGGAAACTTGTATGAGTGTACCGAGTTTAAAAACTACATGGCTGTGAACGGTGAGGTTTTGTTCCTTTAACACAAAACTACTTAAAAGTCTGGGAAATCTTGATGAGAAGCCGTCAGCTTACGGTAAGCTTAATTCCATCAGAATTCATTACTGGATGATGAGGTCAAGCTAGATTTCACCTTTGGATCTGCTGGCTAACTTTCCTGTCGGCACTAATTATCATAATAGATCCTATTTGTGATTCTTTGAGCTGGTTTTTCTACATTTCCTCTCTGTCATTTTCATTATTAACGCGAACGACGAAATTTCACGAATGATGAATGAACGTACTGAAGATACGCCATCCTAGAATCGTTGCACAAAACTTGCGCGCTTTGAAAAATGGCCGAGGGAAGGTTTGCCTCTGTTTGCTCAGTTGAAGAATTTATTTTAGAACACGAAAACAAAAGTACCGCTCAAAAAACTGAGCGAGATGTAAGATTTGCTTGAATGATTTCTGAAAACGAAGGACGAAGACAGGAAAATTGAAGATATTCCAGCGGTTGAGCTGAATGAATACATTAGCAAATTTATCATCTCTGTCCGCACAAAAGATGGCAACGTGTACTAGCCGACTTCGCTTCGAAGTTTAATGGACAGCTTCGAATGCTTCTGAAACAACCTGTTCGTTGTCCTCCGACTCCCAGAATACCGGTAAGCAGTCCATGACACTGTTCAGCGGAGCTCTTATTCAAGGTGGCAATTTTTCCATTCACATCAACACAGTAAATCAGTCTCCGATGTTTGCCACAAATCTGTCAAGTCCCGAAGCAGCGAAACGGAAACGTCTTAGGCCTTTAGAACTGGAAAGTGACTCTGTAGTTTATTGGCATGGCTTCCTTTATTAATAGACATTGGGCGTTACTAATATATGTTGAACACAGTAAGTGTTATAAATTTCATAAGCTTTCATTAACTTAGTTGTTGTTGAGCGATTTTAAACTAAGCTTACTTTTTACGCTTTTTATTTCCCCATTCGTGCAATTTGTGTATCAAATACTATATAAAAAAATCTCAGTACCTATGAAATAAACACATTACAGCATGGGAAACGCTTTGTACGATTTTTATTGACTCGTTAATACGTATCAGAAAAGTCACTCGTTCGCTGCGCTCACTCGTTCGTTTTCTGGTACTACTCAACTCGTGAATTTCCCTTCTAGCAGAGGCCTCTTTTCCTTGTATTCTGCGTGCGAGAGAAAAGAGACCTCTGTCATGGGTCGAAACGGTCTTTGATTAAGCCGCCGTCCGCGTTCGTGGACTGAGGTTTTAAAACGCATGTTCCATGTATTGTTTGTCATGTGATCACGTGCTAAAAACATCACGTGATGGTTCGGTCGCTAAGAAACCTGGACGCATGCTCAACACAGACCGTTTCGAACCATGGCAGAGATCTCTTTTCTCCCGCACGCTGAATACAAGGAATAGAGGCCTCTGCTAGCAGGGAACTCTTAAATAAAAATCGTACGCACGCATTTCCCGTGAAGTAATCTCTATATGCACCATGGGATAGACGGGAAGAATTCGGTTTAAAAATGTACTCCATCACGGGAAAAGTTCAATATTTTGATCTATTTTTGATGACAGATCTCCCAGATGAGGTTGTGCCTGTAGTCTATTATTTCGTATGCATAAGGAAGGACACCAATCAGACGTCTGCAACTCACTATTACAATACCCAGGGGTTTCAATAAGTCTGAGTGAACTAAAGTAGGCGGGGACCTGATAATTTTTTTTAATAATTTGAGTGAAAGTACAGACCAATTAGGCGGCGGTAAGTGTAAATTCTGACAAAGTAGGCGGCGATTTTCGCCGGTTGCCGGCGGGCTTCTAATGAAACCGCTGAATACCCCATGGTGAGTGTATTTATACCATAATGAATATACCTGATGGATCCGGCGGCGGCTTGTAAAAGGAGCTCCTTTTCAATTCAGGTCTTAAAATGTTTGTAATTCAAAGGTGACAGACCGCAAACAATTGTTGCTTCTAAAAATATCTGCGTGTAATAACTGTTCATCAGTAGGATACCTAAAATGTGTGCAATTCCACAATTGGTTTCGGCTCCATCAAATCCTATACCAATTGCAGAACATTTTAGGAGGAGCCACCCTGTTTGTTTGGCTCTCGCAGGAGTTAAAAAATGGACGCGCCATTGTTATTTTTAACTACTTAGAACTTAGCACTTAAATTTGAGGCAGATCAGATTTTTGCGAAAAATGCCCTTTTCAGTCGCGGAATTTGTTATTTTGCGATGGGAATTTCTCATTGTTGCCAGTGAACATTTTTTTAGCGATTCGACATATTTTGTTTTACCACAATAAGGAAGGACGTGATAATTCTTAATTGAAAAATATGCATTTGTGTGTCAATTTGGCTTTTCACCAGTATTGTGTGCTCTGTCCCTTCGGTGGCTAATTTCTTGTCAATTAGTTAAAAAATACTGCTTAAGTTGTGATTGCAACTCCGATGGACCTTTGCCTTTGTAATCATTCATCTGTGGTTTCGTTTCATCTTATTCAATTCTATTCTGCACTTCAGATGCATGATGTCTCAAATATTTAGCTACCATTGGAAAGCAGGGATGGCGTAGTGGTGAGATTCCCGTACTCGGCGTCATATCTGGGTTGAGCTTGTTGTTTTTATTTTTAATTTATCTGTTCATCTTTGTAGTCAATTTATAAGTTTTCTTGTCATTTACAATGAACCACGGCTTCCCTCATTTATACCACTGCACCGATCTTTTTCTGCAACAAGCAATACGTTTTCTTTACCTGCCATTTTTGCGAACTAAACTGAAAATGTGATAGCGGTGGATAAGCTGAAATCCAGCCAACAAATCTCTATGCAAATGTACTTTTAGCGCTGAGAAAACTGCGTTTCTTTGTCTTTCCAGTGGCTTGAGCTCAAAATGTACTACTTTAAAGTTCCAAAAATGGCAAAAAGGTAAACTTTTATCACAGTATAGGTTTTAGCCTTTCTTTTATTCCGCTTAAACGATTAATTTTACCAATCTATTTTATTCATTAGTTGGCTCATCAGAACTCTACTTTAATTTGGGCTGCCCTTCCCTTTACTAGCTCAAAACTAAATTCAAACCACTGACAAAGCAGGGCCAGTGAATTCCCGAAGAGCGTGACTTTCGCTTTTAACCACTAATTCCACATCCTACCGAATTCTTGCAGCACTCTACTTAAAACAACAAGTGGCCCAGTTTACGCTCTTTCGGCGTCTTGTTTCTGATCAGACACAGACAAATTCTTGACTGTGATTTTCTTCAGGTCCAGTGCCGTTATATTGCCATTGGGCACAGACCGCTTATACTCACCTGTTGACTAGAAATCAAGAAAAACGCGAATACCAATTTTCGTTGGTAGCCAGCGAAATAGATCTCACTCCCGTAGGCAAAGTAAACAAAATAACCAAAATAATATCTGGGTTTTCATTAAAACGTTCATAAAACGCGTGGACTCAAATATTTTGCGGAGCAAGGCAAATATCATAGACAGATTGACAGACAGACAGACTTGCGACATACGTGCCATGAAGCAAGGTGTTGTCCCGAGCCGGAATCGAGCCTTCGTCTCCCAGATACTAGTTGGTAACCATGTTGATACACACAGATAGACTCGAAAGAAGTTCGTTCCAAGGTATGGCTGAGTCTTGTAACACTCACTAATTGAAATTAGCCGTGTTACCAGCGTGGTTGGCTCAATTCTGAAGTGGTTATCACGCCCAAATAGTAACTGGGGAGACGCAGGCTCGATTCCGGCTCGGGACAACGTGTTTTTCTTTCTTCATCTGAAGTGTGTCGCAAGCTAAGCCAACAGTCTGTCAACGGAATTCGCGTTAAAAAGACAGTTCACAGTAATTGTTAATTTCTCTTTTTGAACTAACAACGAGCAACCATGTTTTAATACAGTGAATTCATTTGTCGCTTCATAAATATATAATTTCAGACAGGTCGTTGACAACTGTTACAAAAACTTGAAAATTAAATTATCGTGCCGCGGCAGTATTTGTCTCTCCGTTTGAATTGAATGACCACCTGCAATTTGGAGAACTGTAAGCTCCGTTTTAAGTTTTGCTTATTTTCAACGTTCAAATAAGGCTCTGTCGCTTTTCTTTTGTAAATACTTCATCAAAGGATGGTATTCTGGCTTGGCTGTTCGTACACAAACCTGCAATGAAAATCGAAAAGGACTGGTAAGTAGACGAAGATTTCAAGGCAGCAGCACTAGTTGCAACATTGACAAGAGACAGAAAAACTCGAGAGGTTTCTCCTGGTTAGCCAAACGAGGAATATTATATCAGTTTGCGCAGGTTTTGACCAGGACGAAGTCGGAGTCAGAGTCGTAATCAGAAGCGCATCGCGTTTCGATCTAGTGGCCTCAAATCAGGTTACAGAGACGTGAGAGTCTTCCATTCCGCTGTGTGGAAAGTCATAGGTTTGCGGAGAAATGTGAACGTGTTTCGAAGTCTTAAAAGTAAAATTTTCAGTGATTTCGGTTACAAAGTTCGATATATAAACCGGGGCTGGATGCAGGGCACCCAACGACAAGTTTCGGTAGATATCTGTTCGGTGGAGGGTAATTCGCCTTGGGTTTTCGGCGTCGATTAAAGAGTGCACTCGGATTTTCGTAACTAAAACGTGGCCTAAAAGATTCGCAATTGGGAAATCGTAGCCCCTACGGTTTTCGGAAAGGTCATAATTGCTGTTTTTGGCAGTCAAAAACGTCAGCTACCATTTTCGGAAAGAAAATAGTTCCCTAGAAAGTTCGTGGAAAGTTCATTTCAGCTTGCATTTTCTCAAAGGAAGATTTTGTTCCCTAACATTTTCGGGAAATTAAAATTTCAGCTAGGGAATCCGAACAGATGAACTTCTTCTAGCTAATGTAAACATCACTTTAAACAGACTTCAAACACCATAAGGTACTTAAAAATGCCTTTCTCCAGCTTTTGGTTGATTTGGCTCGTTGGGTGCCTCTGTGGATGGTAAAAGCTCATTTCGAATTGTTCACTGATCATTCGTTTTGCTTGTAATCGATGTTGATTTTATGGTCGAAAACAGTACTGAAATCGAGTAGGACAAACAAATTGCGTCACGTCAGTATTTTTTTTCAAACTCCTTTACGAGTAGACGTGCTCACAAGTCGAGCTTTTGAGGTACCACGACAGACGGCAGATTGAGCTCTTTAGCAATTCTACACAATCACTGAACACAAGGACGTTGATATTGATGATGTTATAACAGATTTTGCCCCTCTGAAGGGTAGACATCTTGCGCTTTGCTTGTAAATCCCTGTTTATACCGTTGTTTCACCCCCTGTTTTTGTTGTAGCTTGCCGAAAACTCTAGAGATGGGTAAAATAACCAACTAACTACTGCATTTTCCCTCGCCTCGTATATATTTACTGACATGTCCCTCGGAAATAGTTGGAAATGGCATGTCCGAGACCTTAAATTTCAAAGTTTTTTGGCGGAGCCACCAGACCTCCCCTAATTTGGAACGTCTTCTGCGCTCGAAGTATTCTCCTTGTGCGTACACCTTCAAAACCTCACGCTGCGCCCCTGCTTCCACTCAGTAGGTACTACTTTAAAGTGCAAAAACAGTAAAATTTGATTCCAGTTTTAATTTAAGTTTCAGCCTTTCTTTTATTCTGCTTAAACGACTTATATTACCAATCTATTGCATTCAGTAGTTGGTTCATAGGAGCAATTTTTATTTGTGCTGCTCGTCGCTTTACTCAGGGGCACCTGTACAAACTCAACAAGACACGCACGCCATATTGGAAGAACTGATTTATTTGGGTCACGTGATACAATGTAGGTCCGCACTGCGTGCGTGCGTAGGTATGGATACTACATCCCTCCCCAACTTAAACAAAGCCTGTAACTAGCAAAGTTCTGGCACAGTTCTATCAAAGTCAATCCGGTAAACAAAAACTAAATAAACAGCTAATAGTGTCCAAGTCATGTTAATACATAGTCCTTCAAGTGTGATGGTTGTCGCCTTTCCCGTCTGGGTCTTGTCATTGCTGGCTTGTTCTCTTGCTGATCCTGCTCTGTTCCTTGGTCTGGTCCAGTTTCTTGTTCTGGTATTATCTCTGCACTGGGTGACTCCTGTGGCTTCTCTGAAATTGCTGTTGCGTCTGGTGGGTCAGGTGGTATATTGGGCAGAGTCACTTTTTCCAGGATCTTAGGGTCTGGAACTGTCTGTGGTGCTTTTGCTTCCTCACTCCTCTCTGGTTCATCAGTGGTGTTGATTACTGCGTTTGCTAGCTTGAACTGGCTGGCATCTCGACAAACTGTTCGTCCGTCTGTCACGCGTCTGGCTGTTATTTGTGAACCACGAATGCTGCACACTACATAGAAGACAGGTTCAAAGGGTGTACTCCACTTGTTCCTCTTGGGTTGCTTGACAAGTACATAATCTCCTAGTAGCAGATTATTCTCTCTGGTCTTTCTACCTTCTCTCTGGTGCTTCATTTTCTGCTTGTACTCTGCGTCTCTGCGGTCTATGACGTCATCTTCCTCGTTTCTCTGCGGTTCAGGTTCAATGTAATCCAGCTTCGTTCTCGCCGATGTTCCTTTAAGGGCTTCATAAGGTGCAACTCCTGTAGCTGGATGTGGTGTTGATCTGTAGGCGGTAAGCATGTCTTGAATCGCGTTTCTTCTCTCAAGACGGTTTTTGCCTTGTAGACTTGCAATTTGTTCGGTCTTGTTCAGGGTTTGCATGAATCTCTCTACTTCTCCATTCGCTCGGGGGTGGAGGGGTGTCACTCTGTGATGCTGAAAGCCTTCTTGTTCAGCAAACTCATTGAACTCTTTAGAATTGAATGGTGGCCCGTTGTCACTTTCAATCCTCCTCGGTGTTCCGTAGGTGGCGAAGATGTGCTTTAATCTCACCTTGTTGGTCTGGAAGTCTGTTGACGATACTGTCTCTACCACTGGATATCTGGTTCTTTTGTCGATAAGAACGAGGTTGTAGTGCCCGTCTGGATACGGTCCACTGTGGTCGATCGATACCACGTCCCACGGACGGTTTGGTATGCTGGTCACCTTGATAGGCTCCTCTCGGTTGCCTTTGGTAGCCACTTGACACTCATAACACTGATCGATGGCTGTGTCGATCAGTTGGTTCATCAGTGGGAACCAATACTTGTCCCTCAGCATCTGTTTTGTCTTGGTCTTCCCAAGGTGTCCCAGGCTGTGACCGATCTTTACCACTTTCTTCTGAAGCGCTTGTGGTAGGACAATTCGGTTTTCTCTGAAGATGAGTCCACCTGCAATGGATAGCTCTTGTCTGACGTGCTGAAAGGGTTCCAGGTCCTTGTCTCTTTTGTGCTTCTCCCAGTCGCCTTTAGTGATTCTCTTTGCTAATCGCTGCATGACCTCATCTTTCTGAGTTTCCTCTCTGATTCGTGTAATCACCACGGCGTGCTCTGCATTCATGTTCCATCTGATTATCTTCTCGGTTCTGTCATCTCCTGTCTCGGGCAGAGGGTGTCTGGAGAGGAAGTCTAAAGGGTCTGCTTCGTCCTTTCCTGGCTCGTACACTAATTCATAGTCTACGTCTTGCATTTCCATGATCCACTTCTCTATTCTTGGTGGTACTTTGGCCTTTACTTTGTTGAACAAAGGTACCAGTGGCTTGTGGGCGGTCACGATTCTGAATCTTGGTGCTCCGAGCAGGTAAATTCTCAGTCTCTCCTTGGCCCATTTGATTGCCAAGGCATCTTTCTCAGTTTGACTGTACCTCTTCTCGGTTTCTGTCATTGTTCGGCTGATGAAGTGCACCGGTTGTATGCCTCTGTCTGTCTTTTGGAGCAGGGCTGCTGATAGGCCTTCATTGAAGCTTGCCTCTGTACGGAGGATTATGGGTTTGCTTGGGTCAAAGAACGCCATGGTCTTGTCACTTGAGATCTCTTCTTGTATCTTCCTGAATGCTCCCTCCTCTTGTTTGCCCCAGTGGAACTTGGTTTCTTTCCTGGTTAGCTGGTAGAGTGGTGCTGCTATGGCTGCATAGTTCTTGATGAAGTTGTCCAGGTAACCTGCCATTCCAAGGAAGCTTCGCACTGCCTCTTTGCTTTCAGGTACTCCACTCTCTTTGATTGCTCTCACTTTGTCAGGTGATGGCCTCAGTCCATCTTTGGTGAAGACATGTCCAAAGAACTCAATCTCTTCCTTTCCGAATTGGCACTTTTCTCTGTTAAACGTGATTCCACGGTCTCTTGCTCGCTTGAGGACGGTCTCCAGTACTTCATTGTGTTCTGTCTGGTCTCTTCCACCCAGGAGAATGTCATCTCTTTGGTTTAAGCAATGCGGGATGTCTCCGAAGATTCTGAACATGGCCTCATCGAAGACGTCTTGTGATGATTTCGCTCCGAACACCAGTCGTTGGGGTCTGTAGTTTCCCCAAGGCGTACTGAATGTTGCTACTTGTCTTGTGGAAGGGTCTAAAGCAAGCTGGTGGTAACCTTGCCTGAGGTCTAGTTTTGTGAAGATTTTGCAATCGTGTAGGCGGTAGATGAAGTCTTCTACTCTTGGTGACTGAACACATCGGCTTCGCTTCATGGACTGGTTTGGAATCCTCATGTCGATGCTTGCTCTGATCATGTGGGATGCTAATTCTTCATTCTTTACATCTGTGAACTTTGGTTTGGGTTGGACCACGAGTGGTGAACACCATGTGATTGCTTCTCCGTCTGGAACTTTCTCAAATATCTCCTCCTTCACTCCTTGGTCGAGCCAATCTCTAAGTGGTTTCTGGAGGTGGTATGGTACAGGGCGTGGTTTCTGAGCTACAGGTACTGCGTCTGGTTCCATTTCTAGCTTGACTTCAATCTTCTTGCCTGTGCTCTTCTCGCGAAAACAACCGATCCCCTGAAATACGTCGCTGTATTCACTCACTAGCGCTTCAATGCTGTCATCTGATGTCTTTGCAGTTTTGACTCTCAGTTCATTTGCTTCTTTGAGTTTCCCTTCTGGGTCGATTTTGAGCATGCCGAGCTCTAACAATGTTCCCTTGCTAAGAAGTGGCGGGGAGTCCATCTTCCCTTCGATGACAAGAAACTTGCTCTGTGCGCCTCGATTCTGGTTCCGCAGTGTTGCTGTAAACTCGCCTTTAACTATCAGGTCTGATTGTAGTGTCTTGAGTGTGTCCCTGCTTGGTTCTAGTTCCTTAATCTCCTTTGATCTGTGTTTGAGGGCATTGAATTGGTATTCATCCATTACATTTGCACTTGCCCCGCTGTCAGGTTCAACAAAGGCGTCAATGTCTCCAATACGGATTAGCACAGTGTCTTGATTTGGACCTGACCTTATCTTCTTCACTCGGTGTAGGTGTTGTGCTGTCTCCTGAAGGTAGATGTAATCGTCATCCGATTCACTGCTTGATTCTTCAGCCTCTGTTGTTTTCTTGATTCGCCCTCTTCTAGTTTCTTTAGATTCTTCTTGAATTTGGGTACTGACTCTGCAACACGATGCAAAATGATTGTACTTGCCACATTTTAAACACTGTTTCCCGTATGCTGGACAGTTTCGACCTGGGGGGTGTGCTCCTGTCTTCCCACAGTAACTACAGCCTTTGCCTCTCTCTTCTTTCTTGTCTCGTGGCTTCCTGGGGAGTGGTGGCGGTTTCTTCGGTTTTCTTTTCCCGTCCCACTTTCCATTCTTCTGAAAATCTCTTGGTCGGCGCTCAACTTTCGATATCTTGAAATCTTCTTTCATATCCTTGACTTGCTGGTTGATATCTTGGCGCTGGCTAGCTTCTTCTAGAAATCGGTCGAGATTCCATTTCTTCTGAATACTTCTCTTCACAAGGTCGTTGTCTTTGACGGTTTGTATCAAGTGTTCCAGGATTCTGTCATCGGTTTGTTCGCCAAATTCGCAATCCTTTGATTTTTCGCGTAACCGCGCCGCGTATGTGACGACACTCTCCCTTCAGCTGGTCTTTGTTTGCTGAATGTGTATCTCCCGTGGTGTTTGTTTTTCTTCGGCAGGAAATAATTATCCAATTTTCTTTTGAGTCGCTTGTATTCATCGTCCCCAACCACCGGTGCGGTGTCAGGCAGGTTGCGAGCGAGTTTCTTGATCTCCTTGCCGCCGTAGATTTTCAGGGCGCTCACGCGGTCGGTTATCTCAACGATTTCAAAGTACGACGTTTCATCTTCGAAATCTTCCAGCCATTCTTGCCACGCTCTCCCAATCTCCAATGGGTTCTCTGGGATCTTGAATGGTTCAATTTTAAGTGATTTTCCCACATTGAATACTCTTATTTGTGTCGGATTGTTCGCGTTTCCTTCACCTCCACCTTGGTTTGCCTCGTCCGGCGGTGGCATATTTCTGATCGGCGCGTGGTCGCGAGGTTTTCTTCTGTTTTCTTGCTTTCTTCTTATTGTCTTCTTTTAAATTTTCGGTCTCTTAGTACTTGGGTTCGGTCTCTTGGATTTGGCCGATTTTCTCTTTCAAGTTTTCGGTTTTCTTCTCAATAATCCGCGAATCCTCGTCGCCAAATGTACAAACTCAACAAGACACGCACGCCATATTGGAAGAACTGATTTATTTGGGTCACGTGATACAATGTAGGTCCGCACTGCGTGCGTGCGTAGGTATGGATACTACAGCACCCAACGAGCCAAATTAAGCAAAAGCTGTAGTAAGCTATTTTTAAGTACCTTATGGTGTTTGAAGTCTGTTTAAAGCGATGTTTTCATAAGCTAGAAGAAGTTCATCTGTTCGGATTCCCTAGCTGAAATTGTAATTCCCCGAAAATGTTAGGGAACAAAATCTTCCTTCGAGAAAATGCAAGCTGAAATGAAATTTCCACGAACTCTCTAGGGAACTATTTTCTTTCCGAAAATGCTAGCTGACGTTTTTGACTGCCAAAAACAGCAATTACGACCCTTCCGAAAAACTCAGGGGCTATGATTTCCCAATGTCGAATCCTTTAGGCCACGTTTTAGTTACGAAAATCCGAGTGCACTCTTAAATCGACGCCGAAAGCGCAAGGCGAATTACCCTCCACCGAACAGATATCTACCGAAACTTGTCGTTGGGTGCCCCTGTTTACTGGCTCAAAAACAGTCACAGTCGCAGACAAAACAGGGTGAATTCCCAAGGAGCGTGACATTCAGTTTATCACCGTCAATAGGAACCCAATTTGGCGTTTCCAATAACTTTAACCTGGGGTACAACTTGGAGTTGCCCCATGTATCCATTTCAACAACTGACCACCACAACAAACCTATAGTTCCCTATTAAACCACTAATTCCACATCCTACCGAATTCTTGCAGCACTATGCTTAAAACAACAAGCATCCCAGAGGCAAACGCTTAACTGTGATTTTCTTCAGTTCCAGCCTTCTCATATAGCCATTGGGCAAAAACCTAATACTGAACTGTTGAGTAAAATTCTCACTGCCTATCAAATAAAATCCGAATGCCAAATTTCGTTGCTAGCCAGCGAAATAGACCTCAACCCACAGGGAAAGTGAACAAAAGAACGTTGTCTCTGGGTGATTCAGACGTCTTAACAAGCATGAAACTTCTCCTCTGTCGAAGGGAGTTATATTTTCCCTTTGAAATCGAAACGGAATTATTCGTCCAGTGAGGTGAAAGCGATACAAGGAGGCTTTGTTGGCGATAATTTAAGCTATACCCAGGCATTGTTAACTTCTCTTTTTGAACTAACAATTTCCAACGATATTTTAATTCGGTGAATTTATTTGCCGCTTCATAAATATCTAACTTCTAAGAGGCCGTTGGCAATTGCTACAAAAACTTGGAAATTAAATCGTCGCTCTACGTGTAAATTGAATGACCACCTGCAGTTTGGGGAAGGGCCAGCGTAGTTTTATATTTTATTTATTTTCAGTATTCAAATACTGAGAGGCTCTGTCGGTTTTCTTTCCTAAACACTCCAGCGCGCAAAGGGTGACATTGTGGCTTGTTGTTACCGCAAAGTCAAAGCCAAAAGGAGTAGATAGTCAGCACAAGTTTGGAAGTGGCAGCTAGTTTCCCACACAAAGCTGCAATAAAAAGCCAAACGGACAAGTAGACGATGCAGCATTAGTTACGACATTGAAAAGAAACAGTTCGAAAAACTGGTGATGTTTCACTTCGTTAGCCAAACGATGAATATTATATCAGGTTTTGCGCTGCCGGTTTTCCTTACTAGCGAAGGAGTCGAAGTCGGAGTCGTAATTAGAAGCACAGAGCGTTTCGATCTAGCGAAATTCAAATTTACAGAGACTTGAGAGTTTTCCATTCCTCTGTGTGGAAAGTCATAGGTTTGTGGAGAAGGTGAACGTGTTTTGAAGTCTTAAAAGTACAATTTCTAGTGATTTCGTTTACAAAGTTCGATATATAAACACTGGATGGTAAAAGCTCATTTCGAATTCACTGACCATTCGTTTTGCATGTGTTGATATTATGGTCGAAAACACTTCTGAAATCAAGTGAGAAAAACAAATTGCGTCACGACTTAGAAAAGTTGATAAGGTTGACGGTGTTTGCAGATCTCATACTTAACGGTGTTAACCTAATTTATTAAAAACTGAACAACGGATATCAGATTGCCAGCATTTTCATTGGCTAGCCGGACACAGGCTATCAGCTCATATACCTGCTGTACCTATGTAATATGTACAGAAAGCTGAATAATTTTCCCTCAAAACAGGCAGCCATTAAAAGATGTATCGTCTCACAGTGGAATTATCGAGTAGAAATACCGAAACTGGAACCGAAATACAAATAGAATTCATTACTGAGTATTTTGGAACGACAAAGACCAGTCCTGGCATCGAGTTCAAAAACTTTCTTGCATCCCTTAGATCTTCAGCTTAAGCTTATAGCAAAAAACGCACTTTCATGTACTGAAATACTACAAGAGTTAAATAACTTTACTAAAAGAACTTTGTGCTTTTCAGTTGCGGATTTTGTTGTTTTTTTGCTTGGAATTTCTTACTGTTGGTAGTGATTCTTTGGGCAATTCTACATATTTTGCTTTACCACAAAAAGGAAGGGCGTGAATAATTCTCAACTGAAAATTACGCAATTGGCTTCTCACCAGTACTGTGTGTTATCTGTAGCTGTAATGGCTAATTTGGTATCAATGAGTTAATGTAGAAACACAATGAAATACCAAGAACTGCAAACGCCAGCTTTAATGAATAGTCCAAAATGAATTCCATAGTATCAGTAAAGTTTAATCAGTCGTTGAGTGCTATTTCTCAATTGGATGAAAAACAATTATTCACCATATACCCTAACAAATATTGCAAGAGCATGAAATTCGAAAATGAACAATACGAAGCATCCTTGGCCACGTCCATACTTATCTGGATATTTTTTAATTACGACTTTTTCTTTCTGGATTCGCCTTCCTTCCACACATATCTGGCAAATCCAAGATGCAAATCCGCAACTTTTTAAATCCGCTCTCCAGAGTGGGAATTCTTGAATAGGTGAAGAATTTGGATAAAGTCCAAGCAGGCAGTGGTGAACGATAATCCTTCCTGGTATACGTCGGATCAAATTGTTGATCTGATCGGCTTTACAAATATAGAAAATAGTAGAAGCAGAGACCGATACAATGTAGAAATATAAAATTCTTTAGTGTACTATGCTTCGGCTGGCCAAATCAGCCTTCTTCAAGTACAGTGAGAATTTACAGACGGGCACCTAATAATATGGTAAAAAAAATTTGCGCAATAGCGGTGAACTACGTAAACTAATACATTGACAACATAAAAAAATGATGATATAAAATTACATAAGCAATAAGATAAGCGGTCACCCTCGGACTTTGAAAAGTGGCCGCTTAATAGAGGTTGGTCGCTTAATAGAGGTACAATATAAATTGGATAGGAATGGCAGTAAACATGATTTTATTGACTCTATATAGCAAAATGCTTTTAAGAAGTGAACATATATGAAGATAAATCGAAAATTCATTGTAACAAAACATCAAGTGCATTTCCAGCCCGTGCATAGTTCTAGCTGTAACACATGCAGAGGGCATGTAGTTGAAATGGACAGTATTTCTTCGGGTTGATAATGTACAGAAAAAAATGCAAAAGAAGCAAGATGATGTCGCGCTCCTGCCTACTGATGGGTCGGTACATACTGGCAAAGTCGAGAGCCTTTGAAAGCAACTTCTCATTGATTGAAGGATAGAAGTCACATACGTCGAAACATATGAATGAGAGTGACTCTTTATTCTGTAAGCTGTTGAACCATGATAAGACGCTGGAACCTAAAGGATAAGAATATTATCTACAACATCAAATGGCGTAAGCTAAAACAGGCCCGGTCATATTCAAATGTAAACATGCGTTGCAATTTGTATGAGGCGCCAAAGTGGACATAAATGAAATTTGTGTTTATGGGAAAAATACTTTATTATATGTAAACCCGAAATGTCAACACTAAACAATAGAAGCGAACTGGTATCTACGTGTAGACATTCCAAGAAATTCCTGTTAAAGACAGTGCTCGCTTCTATTAACCAATCATATCCGTCTACGTGTCACGCCGCTAGGCATTGTTCTGTATTTTCAAATTTTGTGTATATTCTTATGTATCCGTTATTTTTGGCAGTTGCCTGATGATTGCTTCGTAAGAAGCATGAAACTCTGAGTAGCAATAAATGTCTTCGACCAAATAATCCAACTCTGAAAATATACATGTTGCTCTAGTTTATCTATTGAGCACTTTAATAGCTGATGAAGACTTCAATTCATTACCTTTTTATATTATATATGTGGAAGCGAAAATGTTTGAATCCGCAGAGAAAAAAATGCGGGCTTAAAAATACCCGGATACGTGTTGATGGGGCCTAAGTATGAACTGCAGATACGAAACACATCCGTGGTTACGTAATCAACTTTACACACAAGACCTAGTCCGCTCTACTGGGAACAGGGCGCTAACAGCCACTTTGATTGTTGGTTTGTGTAACCTGTTGAGGCTTCTCATTAGAGACGGGTGGTCCGCCCATCGCCTAACTTATCAACATGCAAGGGTGTGAGCCGAGAATTCGAAGCATGACTCCAGATATCAATGATATAGCGAGGTCATGCTCAAATCTTTTTCAATCAATTTTTTTTTTTTTTCATCTTCTCGACTGCAATTGCAACTCTGGTGGACCTTTGTCTATTTAAGGCGCGGGCAATCGGCTTCATCATTTGCTTCAACATCCGTTCGACTTTGTTGAACAGCAGTGTCAAAACCGTTTGCCACCCCCTTTCAACCGTGTTGAAACATGTTGAATGGAATTTGAATCGATGTTGAATGAGTTTAAAAACGTTAAACTTTGCTTCAACATCCATTCAACATTTCTTTTATGATCGCGAATATTGAACGATGTTGAAGCCTTTTGCCCCCGCTTTCAACATTGTTAGGTATGCGCGTGCGCACTAATCGGTCTCTCAAAGACGTATCCGTAGCACTGTCCATAATATTAACCTTTCGTGAAGCTTTGTTGAATCAAATGTTGATAATGTGTTTAAACCGTTTGCCACCCCTGGCTTTAAACGTCGTTCAACAGGGTACAACAAAATCAAACGAATGTTGAAGCAAATGTTGCTTACATCTGCCGTTTGTATGTGTGATATTTCATAATCTTCAGTGTCATGTACTTCAGTTTCGTTTCATCTTCTTCAATTTTATTCTGCGCTTCAGATGCATGATGTTTCAAATATTTAACTACCATCTGTTCATCTCGTAATGGTTTTTATATAAAACTTGCAATTTTCTAAAACATTCGTGTCACATCTTTTAATGACAGATGTCAATCACCTCAATCAATCAAGTCACCTTCGGGTTCAATTACCTGCATGCGACAAAACTCTGGTAATTTACACTTTTATTTACTTATAACTAATGCTGAACTTTTTAATCAAATTTCTAGTCGTGGGTTCGACTTCCGTACAAGCCTAAATTTTTTTTCAGGCTTTATTTTCCTTTCTGCTTAAGGTGGTAGTGCACGTAAATTTAAGTGATTTTTTTAAGGAGTTTAAAGAAGGGACTGAAATGAGAAAAAATGTTTTTAAACACTTCCAGACAGTTGACACCCCACAAGGGCACTGCAGGTTGCTGGGGAACTGTTTTGGTGTCATCTACCAATTTTCCACTTCAAATTCCAAATTTAAACCTTCATTTAATCTTCAATATTTCCTATTTCCCTAACTTTAACTAATCCTTTGAGAAAAATTATCTCTTCCCGAATATACCCAAAAATTCACAAAATATCCCGTGTAATGAGCAGAGGAAGTTTTTATTACTTGAAATGCGAACGATTTATTAGCATTAAATCCACGTTAAGAGACGAAAAAAACGGTTTTCAGGCATACCCGCACCTTAAGGTAGTTGCACTGGATAATGTTAAGAATTTTGGAATCTACTTTCAAATGGAATACTATCTTTGAATTTGAATATTTGTTAGTGACTAGAATTGGCACGTGATTTTTTTTATGCCAAATACCTTTTAATACCTATAAATTTAAAAAATCTCGTTTTTGGGGGACGCGAGATAAAAATACTTTTCTTTTTTGTACGAGAATCCTACGAACCTTAACTTTCTGAATTATCACTACGACGATCGCCCACATTTTCAAAACTAACACTACCAATCAGGAAAAACACGAATGATAATTTTGGCTGCTAGCCAGCGGAATCGACCACCTCGACCGGAAGGGAAAGTTCGGGAAAGTAAACGAAAGAACGTTGTCTCTGGGTTTTCATTAAAAACAGCATACGGTCATGTCAGGTTTACACTGCTTGAGATGTTTGGCGGTAATGTAAGCTATACCCAGGCATTTTTAATTTCTCTTTTTGAACTAACAATGACCGACAATGTTTCAAAACAGTGAATTTACTTGTAGCTTCATAAATATATAATTTCAAACAACTGTTGCAAAAACTTGCAAATTAAATTGTCGCGCCGCGGCTATATGTCCTGCCGCTTAGACGGAATGACCACCAGCAATTTTGGAAACTGTCGGCTACCGTTTTATGTTTTTATTTGTTTTCAGTATTCAAAACAGGCTCTGCCAGACGGTCGGTTTTGTTTTGTAAAACCACCATCAAGACATAGCCAAAAGGAGTAGATAGTCATCACACTGAGTTTTGAAATGGCCATTTCCCACACAAACTCGCAATGAAAAGCTCGGCAAACGGACAAGTAAGTAGATGAAGATAATTTCAAGGCAGCATTAGTTGTAAACTTGATAAGAGACATGCAGTTAGAAAACTCGTGAGGGCTTCTCTTGGTGAGCCAAACGATCCATATTTGCGCTGGTTTTCACTAGCGACGGAGTCGATTCGTCAGTGATCAGACAGGGGCACCCAACGACAAGTTTCGGTAGATATCTGTTCGGTGGAGGGTCATTCGCCTTGCGCTTTCGGCGTCGATTTAAGAGTGCACTCGGATTTTCGTAACTAAAACGTGGCCTAAAAGAGTCTTTCGGAAGGGTCGTAATTGCTGTTTTTGGCAGTCAAAAACGTCAGCTAGCATTTTCGGAAAGAAAATAGTTCCCTAGAGAGTTCGTGGAAATTTCATTTCAGCTTGCATTTTCTCGAAGGAAGATTTTGTTCCCTAACATTTTCGGGGAATTATAATTTCAGCTAGGGAATCCGAACAGATGAACTTCTTCTAGCTTATGAAAACATCGCTTTAAACAGACTTCAAACACCATAAGGTACTTAAAAATAGCTTACTACAGCTTTTGCTTAATTTGGCTCGTTGGGTGCCCCTGAGTCAAACAGCTGTGTCTCTCCGGCTACACGTAGGCTGCGGATTAGACGCTTTGTTTTTAGTTCATATTTCAAACTCACAGATAAAATGGGTCATCGATATGATCACGGACTGAACTCAGTGGCTAAAAGTAAGAAATTCTCTTCCTATTCTTTTATATATTCTACTTACATCAGCATTTTGAAGCCTCGTTAGTCCTTTCTCAAAGCCAAACAATTAGTCTCGACTCCGTATCTTAGTCCAGTTTCAGCGCTGCCCTTCTTGGCCAACAAGATAATCTTCACCTGCATTGCGCAAACCGCAAAACGTTTCATGATGTGGGAGTCCTGTTTCATGTATGCTTTTAGCTACTTTATTTTTTCAGCATGTCTAACTAACAGAAATATTACAATTTGTGTTGTGGAAAAGTATCAGGGAAGCAAATTTAAGATTGCAACTCACAATCAACGTTTATTTTAAACCGTAACTTGTGCCCAAACTTAAAGGAATCGATGGAACCGCTTTATGTTGATCAGTAGTTGAAGTAGCATTTGGAGTTCTCAAGGTTACAACTTTTTTCTACGCAGCATGTTGACAAAACTGAAAACTCTCTGAAAAAGTCATATTTACGGCTACTTTAGCAAATTAGGCCATATACTTAAGTCATAATCCGGCCTCAAGTTATTGTGTGCATTCGCCGAGTCTCAACAGACAATAGGCGATTTGCATGATGGCGTCATTTTACTACAACCGCCAGAATCCTTCAGTTTCTTTTTTTGTCTTGCTAATTCTGACTATTTTTATTTAAACCCCACCGTGGTTTAAAAATTTGAATAATAAAGAGAAAACGATATGAATTCTGGTAGTTGTAGTAAAATGACGCCATAATTAATGCAAATCGCCTATAACTGCCGTCAAAACTTAAAAAATAGGTGGGTTGTATGTTAACTGTGCTCTTTTCTTTACGTTTGTTTGGAAACATTAGGACTGAAGCTCGGTTATTTCCATCGACACTTACATTACTCCTTACAACAACGATGCTACACGGAACGTGTCAGGAATAAAATATTAGGGGTTTGCAGTATTATATAATTAAATTCACAACTGTTAAGAATTTCGCATATCACGAACATTCCATATCGCTTATGATGTAGATTAAAATGAACATATTGCTAAGCCTAAAGAAGAACTGAACCGTCATGTAATCCCTACAGAGAACAATTTCTCAATAGCGAAATTACAAATGGCAGCCTTAACTCTATGAATTCAAACAGTTAAAATTAATTGATTTTGGTATTCAACTAAAATTTTAACTAACAATAAGGCCTGTTCAATCGGTTTTAACATTTATTGCAACATTTGTTCAACATTTTGTTGAAACGGACGTTGAAGGTGTTTTGGAAAATGTTGAAAGTGTGTTGAAAGGAAATTTAAGCTGGTGTAAATTTTCATTCAACATCTCTTCAACATTTCATTTTCATTGTCACGTGTTATATTTTTTCACATTCATTCTCGCGCTTGCGTCTGTTAATGAACAACGCATGCGCGCAAGAGAATCAAAGATTTTGTTACCTAGTTCTTTTGTGTCAATTTTTGAAAATGTTGCCATGGCGAAGAACTTCACACAAAATTATTTCCGCATTCAACTGTTTCCCAACATCCGTCTAAATCTTTTTTGGACCAATGTTGTTAAAATGTTGAAACCGTTTAAACGGGGCATGAGATATAGTCTGCAGTTTCTATGTGATGCAAATAATCAAATTTCACGCGTTAAGAAAAACTCGGTCACAACAGAAAAAATACTAATTGACTTTTTGTGCCAAGGGATCAAAGTATTGCACAATCGTTGCTTTTCTTCCCTCAGGCTTGTTCAAACGGATGTCCTTGCTAAATCTTTTGTTGCCTTCTTTTTTTGTCCTTACACACATAGAAAATAGTATTTAATTAACCTTTATAAATACAGGAAATACAGGAGACACTAACATACGCGACATTAGTATATTCCACACAAGTGAATAGTGCTTTTCGCGCGCTCTGATTGGTTAACTCGGAGGTGATAAGCAAGTACAATTCACCTCCGAGCAGCCGGCGCGCGAGATTTTACAATTTCCGACCGCTTGTCGGTATATTGTAATGTTTTGGTCCGCTAATTATTCAGCTTGTGTGGTATATACTAAAACAATTATTCACCTCCACTTCGGTGAATAATTGTTAATTATCGCCTGTAAGAGATGAACTAGACATTTATGGGTCTGGTCATGGGCTCCTGCATGGTCTGGTGGAGGCTGGGCAATGACTGTTTGGCTAAACTTTCCAGATTCGATTCTGTGAAATAAAGCATAGATAATTCTAATATATATATTTAGCAAAGCCTAAAAGTGGAGCTCGACAGTTATATTTTCACTGGTATTTGTGTCTGCATACCGTTGAATTGCACATACGAACAACAATCCCAAAGTTTACTAGCCAACGGCAATATTCCATAAGGCATAAGCCTACCAAAATAAGTCCAAACTCTCTGCGAGGTTGGCCAGTGTGCGATCCTTGTTGGTTGTGCTGTGGTCCTGTGGTTGTCCGATGGTCCAAGACATTTACCAGATTTTTTCCCACGTGCCTCCGCTCACGCGCCTTCGGTACCTTGAATGTCCCTGAAGTCTTCAATTATACATTGTTATGACAAACAGTACTAGTCTGATTTATGACGTAAAGGAAAGGAGGAAGATATTTGTTACCCGCCTTCATAAGTTACATTTTCCAAAAGAGAGAAGACTTGTGACGTAAATAAACAAGCACAAATGTCTAGGGTTTTAAGCGTCCACAGTTAATTGTACAGAAATGCTTACTTTAAAATATTTCAGCTTACAGTACAAAACTAATTGCTCGAGAAAGCAGCAAATGAATCGTGATTTTGAAAATGACGAAGATGTTAGTCACGTCGAAATATGTCTTACAAATTTAAAAAGCATCGTGATCTTTTTATAGGACTAATTGTGGTAATCGTTTTCTGCAAGTCTACCTTGTTACCACTCTTGAAATGCGGTATTCGGTTCCCCTAACTCGAGTTTCGCCCAGTGGGTTGACTCTTTAGACATCGTCATTCACCTTCACATACTGAAAATGGGAAATTACGTTATTGCATGAGCCTGTATACACTGAACACCTAAAACAATGAAAAACACGGCAATACCTTCTGTTAGAGGCAAAGCGGTGTTTCAGCAAAACGTTCGCTTGACCAGTTGACAGTACAAATTACGTCTCGTCGTTTTCTATATTTATTTATTAAGTGGGTTATGTATTTTATAGGTATATCAAATAGAGGAGTATTTAACTGCCGCTTTTTCCTTGCACGATACTCCAGATACGGCATTCCGAGTTTCAAATAAACTGCAATTATATATCAACCTGTGAATTCGGTGAGTCAAAATTATATCGCTAGTGCGTTTACAGATTAACATTACACTATAATTGCATGAAAAACAGCTCAAAATACTGCATCAGAACCTTTCAAGTCATTTAATTTCCTGTCAGTATTCAAATATCGGTGGATATGGCACTGTGAGGAGTGTGATAAGTATGAAATTTTTACAATTCCACCGAATGTCCTGGTAGCGTAGTTCCCGGCAGGTCTTTAATGAAATTGAATCGATAAACGCAACACTGGAAGTTTAACATACCAGATAACAATTACTCTAAGGCACCTACCTATTCAAATGTCGAGCACAAAAAATTTCCAAAAACTACGTACGTTTTCATCATTGCGTCCATGAAACTTGTGGGTTTGCATCATTTCGTAGGCATTTTAACGACATGGTGAAGATACACGAGATGAATTACGTAGTAATCCAGCTGCTGTTTAAGTATTCAACCTTTTTTCCACAAATAGCACCCTACAGGCATGTGATTTCATTGGTGTAGGGTGTTTCAAACCTATTAGCCTGAGGCGATTTTAATTTTGAAAAACCGACAACGGATTTTGCTGACAAAACTGGAAATTATATCATTCTTCTTTTTCTACACCAAAGTTTTAAAAAGAAAGATAAAATGGAGGTACAAGAATTGTGATATTTAGAGAGGTTACTTCTTCCCTCGTTTCATTAAGCCAATCTATCAAAGTACACCTTCTGCTGACGCGATTTTTGTTCCGTTTGACGTAAGTAGTTTTCCAAGTGGTTACCTTTCTAAGGCGAGACTAAACACTTTTACGTCTGTCTGATGGCAAGTCTCACAGCAGGAGTACAACAGGATTGATTATAACATGGCTAAGAGTTTTCTAACGAAACAAATAGTTCGCTGAAAGCCGAATGCTGGCACTCGCTATTGAAAGAGAACGTCTGAAAGAAACATTATCTTAACGAAGGTAGGTGTACCATGATTAAACAAAACATCATTTTATTTTGCATGTTGCAACGTTTTGTAGTCTGCATGAGTAACGCGAATGGGTAATGAAAAAAAAATAAGGTCATCTTTATTTGTTTCCTCTGTTGATCCACCTCGCGACAGAAAAAAACGGCTCTAATACACCATATTTCAATATTTAGTGGAATACTTAACATCCACAATGATGAACATGTAAAATAGGTTTTATATTTACACTGTAGCGTACGGAAGGGACGCAGTGTTTTGAGTTATGGATAAGCTTGAGTAATATGGGCGGGTCAATACCGATTAGACATCACACTGAGCTCGTTTGCCGTAATATCAAAAACCTCAAACATATTACTGGGCAGTTTTCTTTACATTAAAATGAAATCCTCTTGTGTTTGTTGTTTAACATCGCACCGGAGCATTTGCTACGTCTAAATTAAGTCGAGAAATTGTCGACTCTCCGTGATTTTTAATATTCGTGATCTTGAAGGTTTTGTTATTCATTTGTGTCAATTATTAAATTTCCCGGCTTGTTTTCAAAACAGAAATAACAGAACAAATTCCCGGCTCGTTTTCATAACAAAAATAACTGATGCTGAGGAAATTTCCGTTTTGAGTTATACCTGAGTGTGTTTCGATACAAAAACAGTACAGTAGCTTCTGAGTTTTAACGTTTTTTTAGCGACCTACTCCAAGTCCACTTCAGGTTTATCAATTTCGTCTGCGACGTAGGCTAGGGGTCGACCTGTAAATCTTATGATAATTATAAACCTCAACCATCAATTTAAGCCGCGACAAATGTCAACTTTCACGGTAAAGACAGCAATTTTTCTCTATGAAGAATTGGAGGGAGTGGTTTTCAAGTTGCTGAAGAAAACGAGGTTTGCAGGACGGAAATTTGTTATAACTAGTTGAAACATTCTCGCATCGCTATAAGCCTCTCTTCTGCCATAAATATTTAAAGATGGAGAAAAGTTTAGAATCCCCAATTAGTTACAGCAGTTTTACGAGTCTCCTGCAGCTCTGTTGTCATGGCATCCGAACAAGTAACCAGTTAACTCCTGTTTGTGGAACTCGAAATTGTTTTACCGATTATTTCTGTGACGGTATCAAAAAAAATACACATTTATTGTTATTCATTTACCACGCTTGGAATTTGCCATCCCACTTCACTCTCATTACAAAAAAGAAATCAACTGTTGTCCGAAGATGACAGGAGGGTTCGAGCATCTTCTAAAACATTCTGAAGGGCTCTTCATGCACACTGACTAGGGGCAGTGACATTATAAATAGGCTTAGGTTCAGGCTAGTTAGCTGTTAAGATATGGTACTACTACAACCTTATACTTGTTGCTAATAAGAATTCGGTACCTTGAGTTGGGGGAAGTCAAGTGGTCCGCATTTCGTAAAAGGGTGAATGGCCACCAGCTGAAGGGAACATATTAAGTAGAGTTTAGGGACGGATAAAGAAACCATAATTGATAGATAAAGAAATCTAATTGTCGATCTTTCAACCGCACCGCGATTAAATGGCGTTGAAGTCTGGAACATCCCTGAGTTAAAATTCAGGGGCATGCACCCAACGAGCCAAATCAACCAAAAGATGCAGAAAGGCATTTTTAAGTATCTTATGGTGTTTGAAATCTGTTTATAGTGATGTTTTCCTTAGCTAGAAGAATTTGATCTATTCGGATTCCTTAGCTGAAATATTAATTGCGCGAAAATGTTAGGGGAAAAAATCTTCCGTTGAGAAAATGCTAGCTGAAATGAACTTTCCACGAACTTTACAGGGAGCTATTTTCTTTCCGAAAATACTAGGTGACGTTTTTCACTGCCAAAAACAGCAAATACGACCTTAACGAAAACCTCAGGGGTATGATTTCAATCTTGTAGCCCACGTTTCATCTACGAAAATTCGAGTGCACTCTTCAGTCAACGCCGAAAGCCCAAGGCGAATTACCTTCCACCTAACAGATATCAGTCTACCGAAACTTTTCGTTGGGTGCCCCTGAAATTGTGCAACAGTGGACTAATTAACAATTATTCACGAAGTGGAGGTAAATATCCACCACTTTCACCGACACTGAGGTGAATAATTGTTTTAGTATATACCACACAAGCTGAATATCATGTGTGACAATATACCGACAAGCGGTCGGAAATTTAAAATCTCGCGCGCCGGCTGCTCGGAGGGGAATAATACTTTGCTAATCCCCTCTAAGTTAACCAATCAGAGCGCGCGAAAAGCACTATTCACTTGTGTGGTATATACTAATCGTTGTTATGTATAGATATGGGCCCGGTTATTCGAAAGCCGTTTAACCCTAATCCAAGATTAAAAATTAACCAAGGAGTCTATCCACAAACGTTGTTCAATTCTAATATCAAGCAAAATTTTAGATTAAAGAATGTCAATCCTGAAAAGCAAAAAGCAGCAAAAGAAACTTTCACCCAAAAGTCAAAAACTGCAACCAAAGTTTACGCTAATCCTGGTTACTTTAAAACCGGTTCCTGAACCGTACACACACCGATCCTTGTACATTCAGTAGAGGCTAGTGGCAAGCTAAAGCAGAGATATATAGACAAGAGACGAAAATAGATTAAGTTGAAAACGGATTTAAATAGGACAAGACTCTACAACAGTTGCCGGTGCCTAATTGTCCACTGCGTGGTAACCACAACTTCCCTCGAATGTGAATGTCTTTTGTTTGAGCAAAAATACATGTTAATTATAAACTACCAAAATTACCTTTCGCAAAGGAACACAATTAAAATCTAAAAGAGTAAAGGCCAATATTAACATTAAATACAATATTAGCATGAAATCGTTACTTTGTCTCTAAATCGAGCCTATTTTCCTTTGTTCTTACAAATGTGAACTTCTATCTCTTCGAAATTCAAAAACAATCATTAGCGAAACCAGTCATCCAGGCGAGTAGCAAAGGCTAGTGTGTGGGAGTTCTTGAAGTGTTCAAACCCATTATATAGTTTCTTCATTTACCTAAAAGTGACTCCTTGATATCATCTTTTCCTCAAATTACACAAAATTGAGCATTAAGTAAGATAAGCCCACACTCGCCATTTGTGCCACAAATGAAAGAGGACGGGGTATGTTTGTGTCTCTTGGATTCCTTCCTTCTCCCACGCACTTGATTGAGTCTTGGGGCAAAGTAATATCCTTTTTCCAAGAACTTCGTTTGATTGAAAAAACCTCTGTGGATCCAGCATTAGATAAATACATAAGTTCTTCAGAATGCATGTAATACATTCTCGTATCCATAACTATGAAATTTGACGGCTTTTTAAATATATTTGGCTAATGTGTTCCCAAGTGTCCCGATTTTTGACCAGGGAATTCGAGTTTGGCAAAACATGTGGGACATTTTGGATGAAAATTAATTAAGAAAGGGCCGAAATCAATTGTTCTTGTTCGAAGAAATACAGACGCATAAAGCAACTTGTTAGAAAGGAAGTTGGATAAACACATTGTTATGTTAATTTATGCCGGTACGCCATACCGCAGCGATGTCAAAGAGAATCATTGGCTGGGTATAAATCAGAATTATATTGCGACCAATTTATTCAATAACAGTTAAAAAAAACAGTTTATTTATTTATTCAGGCTTCATTTGTGTCTAATTATAAACTGTAGACAACGCAAGACAGATCTCTGTTTGAGGTTTGCCACAGACAGAAGGTTCTCCCACGCGTAAAGACCACATGCAACATTAAACGGCGGACTGAAAAATCGCATAACAATTTACAAACACATCTGTTTTTGACATCGATGGGAGTTTGCAGACGTGCTAACTTATTTTTGCAGTGAAACTGTTTATTACCGTGGTATAATTTTCTTATACGGTCGTGATTTCATTCCAAGAATGGCATATGGCTTTTGCATGACAGTGGATAGACGCAGCCGGTGATGTTGTGATGTAAAGTTTAACTGGAGGGCATACGAAGATGGATTACTAAACTGCACAAGGATACGAAACGTACTAAACGCACTAAAAGTCGCTTATAAAGCAACTCAGACGGTAAAGAAAAATCAAGTAAGCACTAACAGTGATTGCTCCTTCGAGTTATTCACAAATGGTTGTTTGTAGTTAATTGTTGGTAGGTTTTTTCTCAGCCGAATTGTTCTGTAAAAATATTGATTTCTTCCTGTCGGTTCAAGTTTTTCTGTTTGAAAAAGTAGCGCACGTGATCAAAATTCTGTCTCGCTCAAAACTGATGTAGCGATGGATGTGTAAAGATGGCCGGTGAAGGCGAAATCTGGCCGCAGTTTTACGTCGGTATTGCCTTTATTTCATCATAGGGTAAATCTTCGCCTCAATGCCAAACCATGCACTCGCCATTTAATTCACAAATTTTCACAGAGTAGACACAATGAAAGATTTTGTTGCCGACACTTTAAATACTGAACGCACAAATTCTGCAAGACAATGAGGTCTTTCGCCACTTTTGACTTCTGATTCCCTGATTATGAATTGTTAGCATTTAATTGCGGACGAAGGCAAATCGAAATGGTGTTTGCTCGATTTATTAACTGAATTTTTTTAACACAACAGTTTTTTTTCAACATGATAGAAATGCACGAAACCCCAAATGGAAAGTCGGAAAAAATCCGAGTTCCAGATGGTATTTGAATCCACAACCCTCCACGATCTAGACGGACGCTCTAACCACTGAGCTACTGGAGACTCTATGGTGAGCAATTTTTTTCGCAAGGGAAAACAAATCCTGCTATCGGACCACATACCGACATTTTACACAGATTAATGTTCTTCAGCTGCATTCGGAAAGATTGTTTTGATTTTTATGAACCATCTTATAAATAATAACTTGGTTGTGCATTTTCTCACCTTGAAACGGATCGTGCCAATATCCACTGTAGATAAAATACATTAAAATAATTAGAATACATTTATAGTACAACATGCTGCTTTTGGCAAACAACAGAAATACCGTAAACCCATGCCGCTTATAAGCCCTGGGCTTATACATCTTCGTAAGGGCTTTTAGGAGGGCTTATAAACGAAGGGGCCTATATCCGCGGGGGCTTATAACCGGAATACAAAAAGCGCTTCGAAACAAGCTGTAGCAGTGCTGATGAAAACACGTTTTGTATTTTGTAGTTTTTAATTAAGCTTCAAAACGTCATAGTAGATCGAATTCATTTCAATACATTTGGAACCGAATTAAAACTGACAACACGAACAAATCTGAACGTAACAAAACAGAAGCTTAGACTTTTCCCTTGAAGTTCATCGTACTGTTCCGCAAACTTTTTTTTAAAAAATTCCTGGAAATTGCAACCTCGTTCCCAGGGCTTTTTCCTTCACTTGGGGGCCCCCAAGTGAGGGAAAAAGCCCTGAGAACGAGGTTGTAGAAATTGTTAATAACTCTCAAAACAAGGAAAGCTAAAGGGCGCTTATATCCGGGGAGCTTATAATCGGATGTACTTTTTGTTTACAGGTAGATAGCCCTATAACCGGAGGGGCTTATAAGTGGGGGAGGGTGGGTGGGTGGGGGGCTTATAAGTGGGGGAGGGTGGGTGGGTGGGGGGCTTATAAGCGGCGGTTTACGGTAAAAGTAATCTGCAAACATTTCAGTGGGGTTTCCTGTTTTGTATTTTTAAGTCCTCTAGGGCTTGCTATCGAGTTAATTAACGACACTTTTCAGACATATGTTTTAGAATGCTGTGCCTTGATTTGTGGATAATTAAAAAATGTTTGGAAAATGAAAATTTCCTGCAATTTATTGTTCGTACACCACATGTTTGAAAGAGGTCTAGAATCGATGCCGTCAGTTTGGGTAATGATACGTGACCGAAAATACGTTCGGCACTATGATACGTTCGCCACTATGATAATTTTATTACTCTCGGCAAAAGACAAAAAGAAATTTCCGAATTTCCTGTCTCTCGGTTTCTCTGTTCCAGACGTAGCACAAGCTGACCGCATGCATGTGAATTATTCAAATGTTAATCGTTTCACGAACAACACAGACAATTTATTTGATGTGAGAGCTCACTTGTTCCATAATTTTGACAAATACTTCACGAGACCAAAAAATAAACAAGCTTGACGAAGTCGCAAAATAATGTACATTGAAAAGGCTCGCAAGGGAATTAGCTTTTATTTAAGGGTAGTCACCTAAGGATTTTATTCACCTAAGGATTTGATTCACCTAACCAAACTAGGAATCACGAAAATTAGTTGAACAAAACCGGCTTGCACTTTTAGTAATTCTTGTCGTGGGAACAAATTGTCAAATAACTTTGATTTCATTGGCCAATCGTGTTTTACTATTCCTCACATAATCGAAATTACACATTTTTTGTAGCAAGACAAACAGGAAGCCAGTGGGTAACGCTTTTCGTGTTTTTGTTCTTTCTTCTTAATTTCACACACAAACTGCCAAGTCGGGAAATGTGGTACAGCGTAATGAAAATCGTGCCTAGAAACACAAGCAGCCCAAAGACGAAAGACGCACAGCAATGAATGACAGCACATGGATGCGGTCATCTTATTCACGTCAGTGTAAACGAAGGGTTGGATTGTATAGCAATGAGAAAAGAAGCAAAAAGAATTAATCGTTTTTACTTTTTACTCAATGTTACGAGCTGTATGTTTTTGCCATCTAGTAAAACTGAAACAATGGAACAAACAAAATAACGTGGAGGAAGGGAAGCTGATACTAAGTGGTTTTTGAGTCTCTCGTTGGATTTAAGGTTACTGTAAACCTTCAGGGGTGCCATTCGGAAAATCGCTCCTATGCACGTTGTTTTGAAAGAAACTCCGCCACAAAAGTATATATCACTAGAAAGCTAATAAAATATAGAATAGAAATAACTCTAACTTAGCAATTTTTCTTTTGGTAGGTTAGCGCAAGCATTCAAACGAAAAACTGGCAATGTTTGCTACAGAAATTAGAAGAATAGAAGGACTGCTCGCAGTTTGTTTGAGTGGCTACAGTTTCACACACTAAACAATGTAATGGAACTGATTTACAGTCATTTACATGTTTCAATATGCAACCGAATCTCACATCCGGTGGCAACAGGAAAACTGAACTGAATTGAACAGGAGCTAAGATTAAAACCAACAGAAACTTTCCCACAACTTCCAGCTTGTTCGTGAGAAGCTTGGTCTGCAAAGACACAAAAGTAGCCACGTGATAAATATCCTTCCATGCTGGCTTCATGTTAATGCCTTATCACCTTACAACAGATGCGACAGTGTTGCTTAGACTATAGAACTTAAAATGCTTATAAGGACTACTTTAAGCAGTTTTGAACTTTCATCATTGTAAATTACCAATAATTTGGATGGTGAGCATCGTCTTATTGCGGTTGTTATGCAAAAATACGGTACTGTATTTTGACCAGTTGTTAAGTAAATATTGATTGGGAAGGGAAACACTTTCATTAAAAAGTACCGTTTTAAAAAAGACTTGTCTCGTTTGATAATAGCTGGAGTCAAAATTTTTAATTTGAACGTATCTTTTAAATTTTAATTTTCTATATTGAACTCACCACCTACGGTTACATCAATATGACCAAAACATTTTGCTCATTGATAATTGTTGGTCGGGATTCCGTATCCTCGAAAGTAACTTCTGCTCGTAACTTCTGCTCGTTCCTACAGAACTGATAGAAGATCACCTGGAATCTTACTTTTCTACAACACACAAACCTTGCTGAAACTGACACGGACGTGATTGACGCCAATCTCCCCTGATGTGCTATCCACAGGTGTTGGGTATTGCGTCTAATTGGTGATTTGATCGTCCAATCATAGACGCGGCTGAGCTTGCTTGATACTTATCCACCGCTGGGGTTGTAATAGAGGGTAAACGTTTTCGAAGCCACATCCTCGTCTTGGTAAGTTCATTCTCAATCAATTTTATTTCTGCTTTTGCCTTTATCGAGCTGAAAAACGCAGGTTCATATAATTTTTGTAAGAGCTGTTTGAACACCATTATAATACTCTTTTACTCGTTGGCGTTTCTCCATACCATTCCAAGACCTTTAACTGAAGCTCTTAATATACCATTTTGTTGGTTAGTAACGTTTAAAGTTGAACTTTTCGATTATGCAGTTGTGTTTTTCAAACTTTTGGCCTACTCTGGGACCTAAAGTCACCGTAACGTTTGCGACATACGGGGCTTTCGAATTCTACCTTCAGCGAAGCCTTAAACTTCAGCTGAGCTAGTTTTCCTTGAGAAAGTAGATAAACTTAGTTTTATCCTCCCGATAATGGAAGGGACTCAATTTGCTTTTCTCAGTCTCCTAGTGGATAATTTCGAAGATCCGTTGATACATTGCCATTATTTGACTTTGACGGTATTTTGTAGCTCACAAAAACCGGTGTAAAATTGCAGAAATTAGCCATCCGAACGACCACCACAACAGTTACTCGTGCTACACTTTGAATGACTAAAATTGGTTACTCTTTTTTGGTGACTTAGGCCCGATTCAGACGCCGTAATTTTCATGAGCCGAACTGAATTCGAATTTAAACCGACCCAAATTAACAAAATTACGCCTGTTGATTCAGACGTCGAACTTAATTTTTCACAGCCGTTCCTAATACAGTTCGGGTTTCAGTTCCAGTTCTGAGTAAAACTTCTTAAATATATACAATATAATAATTTATGCATTAGGTTCGGAACAAGAAAAGTTCGGCGTCTGAATCAAAGCCGTTCCAAAGTCTAAATTTACGCTTCATCCAGGCAGAAAGAACGCCTGAGCCGCTCCAAATTAAAATAGCCGTTCTTAAATGATTAATTTAGACGCCGAACTTTTCATGTACTAAATTGAATGCATTAGGTTCAGCTCATGAAAATTACGGCGTCTGAATCGGGCCTTAGCTAGGGATGTAATTAAGGTGTACGACTACCTTCAGCTTTCCCAGTGAAAAATATCTCCCTTTGGTTTTAAGTGATGAAAAGAGTTGCTATAGTGATCTGTAGTTTTACTTCTGACTCTTGTCTTATTACTACATTAATTCAAAGTTTCAAAGCATCTTGTTGTTCGTAGAGATGTTACTGATTTATTCAGTTCAGTGAGAGAACGTAATTGATTTTTTACACAGTAACAACAGAACTTAAAGAGAGTTTGTTAATTTAAACGCGCCTTGCCTAAAAATATTGAACTTGAAATTTTGTTCTCGCGAAAGTTGATAAGTCAAACCAATGCGATTGGACTGAGGGGCCGACCATTTAACTCTTGAGGGGGTGGGGGGGGGGGGGTGGGTGATTTCTGGTCAGCAAGAATTTTTTTTTCTAGCAACATGTTGGGCAGGATATTTTTTTCCCTTCGTGCTGTAATTTTTTTCTATTACATTTGTGCTGCATGCAATTTTTTTCTTCCGACAAGCGCTTGCAGGAAATGTTTTTTCAAAATCACCCCCCCCCCCCACCTCAAGAGTTAAATGGTCCACCCCTAATTCGTAATTACGCTATCGAAACACTTTCCATTCAGTATGCCGCTCAAATTGTTTATCTCATACAATTTTCAAACAATGGAAATAATTATCTTGAGCGGTTAAGTTGTTAAATTTGTTTTGATCTGTTTTAGTATACTGCGGTTCGTTATTAAACGCACGCTTTTTGTATGAAAGTAAAACAATTTCAAAACGTATAGACATTGAAATGTTTTTGTGGTTAGCTGTGTGCGAAAGACTATTTTGACTACACTTGAACTGGCATTTAACAAGTCTCCTTGACCAGGATTCTGTAGCGATCGTACGCGCGCCGGATATGATTACCTGCAATTTCGCTATTAACGAATTGTTTCGTTATGCTAAATTATTAATGGCAGTTTTACTGAAAAAGTCATCCTGGCCTTTGTTAAGGTCGAGTATCTTGTACCGCCAAAGCGCCTTAATTAAATTGAAGTCAAGGTCAAGATTGAGTATTATTAAACCGATCTCAGTTTTCGGCTTAAGACGGCTGAGCGGCGGTTGGCGTCAAGTAATTTGCAGCAGTAAGATCAACCAAAAAACGGGAAGCGAGATTATATAGACCCTTTTCATAATGGCGTCCGACAAATTATTCTTTTATTCTTATGATAATGAGCCCTGCTAGCCTCGTCAGCATGTGCAAAATTCAATAGAATTTTTTCATTAAAGTGAGGTTAGTAGGGCTAATTAACACATATACAAAAGAATAATTAAAATCGTCCGCCATTATGAAAAAGGTCTATAGTTAGAAAATATGACGAACACACGAAAATATCAGATCACTTGCAATTCAACTTTGCAAACAATCAATTTTTAGAATGAATTGAGTTTTGGCGCGAAAAACGATAACATTCTTTTCGAACAATTTTCAGCAGAGACAGTGGTGGAAAATTCAGTGTTGCTAAAATATATAACGGCTGTTTCAAGGTCTAGTCTAACTACCAAACTATTTAGTTACAGCTTCAAGCAACTAAGCTACACACCCTGCTAACTGGAATTTCGTTTATATCGCGGGAAGGAACAGTTTGTTCGTTTTTGATGTCGTTTTTGTATCTTATGAAAGGCTTACAGTCAAGCGTCTCCAGATAACAACAGCAAATGTCTACAAGGAACAAAAAATATCTTCTTTCTTTAGCTCGAGAATAATATTTATGTCCTGAAAACACTCTTCCCATCCAGGCGCAAAGTAAAGACGGTGTTAATATTCAAATATGAAACAAATTCACGCTTATAAAATCGATTTCAGAATAGAGCTTTATTCCCTCAAAACAGCAAGCGATTGTTTCATTCACCCTGCGGAGTTGTCCCTACTACCAACGGGCGATAGCAGAATTAACGCCTACCTGTTAAGGAATAGCAGTAAATCATGAACACTCCAGGCGTGTCCAAGATTTTTGTCATCATAGTTTTTTATTTTGTAAACTGGTTTCGCAAGCATTGTGCTCTTTTTGCCTCTTTCCTGAATGCTGATCGTCCTTCATCAAAAACGGCTATACTCTGATCTTTTATGTTAAATCTTAAGAGTCTTGACATTTATTCTACTTTGCATTTTAACTTAGTTGTCAACGCAAATCCAAAGTTATTTCGTTTCATTTAGTCACTTGATTTCGTTTGTTGTGCTTACAAAGAAGACCGCCTGGGAAAATAGACTGCGCCACTTTTATAACGCTTCACAATTATCAATCTGGATCTGTGTATTGCGGAGAATTGTTTTATCTTCAATGTGAAACAAAGCTGTCAAAAATGATATATATTTATTTACTTAAACATATTCAGTTCAATCAGGATTTTAGTTTTTCATTTCGTCCTAAACGTAAAATGGGAGATTTCCAAGTCTTAAATAAAATTAGATATTTTTGTGGAAATTGAGTCATTTTGAATTTTTTGTTAAATTTTCTGATATCCGTTTTCAATCAGGGTTCTGCCGTAATTACGTTTTTACTTAACAGCCAATGTGTCATAGTGACCCTCATACTAACGAGCGCAACATGTTGCATTAAAATGACTACATTTATTGTTGAACATCAAAATTAAATCCCCTTTTATTTGTAGTTTATTTTTCAGTGCAGGAAAAGACAGCTCTCCACTCCTGATACGCCGATTTTAACCTTTAATTTTAGCCTAATTTTTTTACGGACGTGAGTTTACCAGAAATGTGATCTTTTGTGGCAAAACACATAATCCTCTTTTTGGTTGCGTGATTCTTCCTTCCATCCATTAAGGTCTCTTGCAAATCGGCTTTGAATCGTATTCCCACTAAATATAAAATCTGACAGCTTTTGTTACGATCAAAAGTAAACTTGTAACTTATTCCTTGCACGTATGCAAACAGTAATATTGAAGAAATATTGGAATAAAAGAAAATTAATCCGTTGCAGAGGAAATCTTTGATAATAACGTACATTGATTTGCATTCACAATTTTAAGCCTTTGATGGATTTAAAAAGAAAGGGAAAAAATGTGCCTTTCCTCTTTTTTTCCTGGAGTCCATTTTATGACTGTTATCACTTTTACATGCTTTCTCGTGTTTTTTTGCTAAATGCTTAATTTTGTTATTGTTTACAAACGACGTAGTGATACCAATGTTTTTACCGCACGCAATTGTTATTAAAATTCTGGAATCGAGATTGTAACAAATATTGGGGATGGCCCCAAATTAAAAAAGCATCACCTTAGTCAATAATTTAATCACATCGCATGTTCAGTTCAACCAATAATTGTTTTTTCGGTTTTTTATTAAATCACGCCGAGAGTATTTAAAATCCAAGCATTAAATGAACCTTCAGTCATTCTTTCTGTGTATTCTCAAGCGAACAGCCAGCCAGTGGCCCACAGCTCATGAAACTGATGCACTTCCAAATGCAAACCTGAGAAGGCAGGGAATACCCTCGCGTAATTTCTGCACTGGACAGTGATGCCACGAGCACATAAGGTACCGTTAATTTAGAGTCAGTAGCCTTTTCACGAGAAAGTATGTACGTGCCTTGATTAAGTCTTAACGTGACAAGAATCCTCTACTCTACAAGTTTTTGTCACTATTCATGGAATGCCGCATTATAATATCTGACTCCCCAGCTAGAGTCCGTTAGAAAATCATCGGTTGCAACACCTTTTTGTACAATATTTCACCTTGGCTGTTCTTATAAAATCCGCCCCATCAATTCAGTTGTTCACTTCAGCTGCCGGTTTGATTTTGATGGTGCTTAATCAAAATATCAACCTTATTTCTGAAATACAAAGCCGGTTTCACAAGGTTTGCTCGAGCCATTTGTGTCTTTCCCATTAACTGCAGCTATTAAAATATGTCGGGTCTTTTGGTTAGCCACATGAAGTTTCTCAAATATCAAGTACAAGCAAGTGCAGTTTTGACTAGCTTCTAAATCTGATCATCGGTAATTTCTGACCTTTTTCCCTAACACTATGATTTATGGATTTTTCATACACTGTCTTCTAAAAAGTAGATTATCCTGTCTTGGTGGGAACAGATCGAAGGTCGTGATACTCAATTTGAACATGAATATCATGCACAAATAAAGTTCTCGGTTTTTAATGTTTTGGCTAATAACTGCTTCTCGAGAGCTCGACAACCAATAAAAATTCCAGATATCAGCCGGATTTTCATATGGTTTCAAGCGATTTAGGGTCAAAATGATAGACATCTTTGTTGTAGTTCAATTTTACCTTTGGTTCAATTTGTATTTCCCTTATTAGTGTGGTACTGAATATAATGAGCATAACATAAACAAAAATGAAAGTTTTTCATGCGGATATTAAATTTATGTCAATATGACTAACAACTCAAAATTAAAAAAGAGAGTTTGCAGGAAGCCTCGCTTTGATAAAGAGGCTCAAGCAACCCGGAAAAGCCTGTTGAACTACAATCAGGATCTTGATGCAAGTTTCGTCTCTATGTTCTTCAACGTATAAATAGTCGAGCACTTGTCCTTGTCACTTCGACCAATCACAGCAAGCACGAACAATAAAATGCCAATCAGCCAATTAGTAAATGGTGCCAAGTGAGGGGAAACTCGTGTGAGCATATCGCAATTTGTTTCCAGTTGTTCGAGAAAAAAGCGCGAGTTTTTGTTTCCCTACCTTTTCCAACTAATTTAAGAACTAACAGACCAAGCTCCCAATATGATAACATCGCGGTCGATTTCCGGCTATCTCAAAAGTTCAAGAAGATATTTGCTGTCCCTTCCGATGCAAACACGCGTTTAAAAAGAGTGAAAATGCGAATGAAAACCTCTGTCGAAAGACACTCGACTGCCTCTTAACTGTTGTTTTGTAGAAGGCTAGGCGATTTCTTTGAGTTCTCGATCAAGTTTTGAAACTGTACAGTAATGCAAATACGACCGTAGATATCTTATTTAAGAATCTTAATTGGCATTGCCAAAGGTTTTGGCAAAAAGTTGAAATACTCCCACATGTTCAGTCCATACACTTTGAATTATGTTCACATCAAAGATAAATTGCTTTAAAACTGAGCGCGCTTTCCTTTTAGAAGCAAACAACTAGTGCCTACTTGAATACATTACGAATTAGTGTTTCTTGAATTTTTTCTTCTTTGCTTCATTCTTCAATTTTTTTCCTTTGAAACGATGTCATCAAGGCAGAGACAATTTGCTCAGCGCAATTTCTGTAATTCATCAAATGTTTTTCTGAGGTTAATCAGCTTAACCTTTTAAAAAATTATCTTTCTTCAGTGTTTTTCGGGACACCTTTGATTGGACTGTTAAATCCTATTGGAAAATACCTGGAAAATAAAAGGATCTTATGCACTTGTGTCAGTATTCAGACTGCATAAGTATTAGAAAACAAAAGTGAACGGATCATTGTATAGTCCTCACAAATCGGTATTCTTATAGGTCAGTATTATTTCCCCGTACACGTTGAGTTTATGGACTCTTTAATATTCCCTGATACTGCAATATCTACGAGGAAAAAGAGTTTTTCTTTCTTCTAACAGCGCAATGTCTGGATCTCTGCAATTGTTACCTTGTCATATTATTTTTATTGCTGTTATTATCTCAGGTATCTTAGCATCCATCATACTGGAAAACTGTTCTTGAGTCATGTCACCTCCCGTGTCCTTAGATCTCAAGGACTTTCCTCAGGAATTTACCCTTTCATCATCATCATCATCATCATCATCATCATCATCATCATCATCATCAACATGACAACAACAACAACAACAACGTCATCATCATCATCAACAACAACAAAAACAATAATTTTTGTGACACTCCCCTGGTGGGGCTTTTCAGTGACCATACAGAACGTAGTAATAATAATGTTGATAAAAGCGGAAATAAATATAATTTATCAGTACAAACTAAATGCTAAAATACAATAAGCGACTAATTAATAAAAAATGATCCGGCTAAAAAGTCAGAAATTGATTTATTTTTCGTGTGGATTTTGAAAGAAGAGGTCGACTTTAAGGTTTAAAAGTATTGTCAAGATTGTTCCAGTTTTTTGCTATGCGATAATAAAATGACCTCTGACCGGCGATAGATTTATACCGCGGGATGTCTAAGAGATGCGACCTTCGGGTTGTACGCCTAGTGACCACCATTCTTGTCTTGAACTGATCGCTAAGGTAGCGAGGGGCGTGACCATTGATACATTTGAATGCCATGACGGCGTCGCGAAAGTTTAGAACTAGTTTAATCAGATTCCAACGCAGCTCTTTCAACGAAGGTGATATGTGATCATCATCATCATCATCATGTTGCCGACCGGTTAGCTCAGTGGTAGAACAGCGGAAAGGCATGCGGGAGGTCGCGGGTTCAAACCCCGGCCGGACCAACACTCAGGGTCTTTAAATAATTGAGGAGAAAGTGCTGCCTTTGTAACTGAATAACATCTGCAAATGGTTAGACTTTCTAGTCTTCTCGGATAAGGACGCCCCGTCTCACAACTCTTCATAATTGATTCTGTGCGACGTAAAAGAACCCACACACTGTTAGAAAAGAGTAGGGGACGTACTTCCAAGTGCGGTGGTCTATCTCTCATCTGCTGGTTAAATGCTCGGAGATATTAGCACGCTACTCTAAAATCCGAGCGGGCAAACAGGAAAACATTTGTGCTCGCTACCATGTGCCCTCGTTTGCCAGGGCCTTTAACACCGGCACCAGTTTCTGGTCTATGAACTCGCGTTTCACCTCAAAGCCGATTAGTTGGTAAATAAACACGTGAGTGAATGAGAGATTTATTGATTGATTGATTTATGATAATAACAATAATAATAATAATAATAATAATAATAGACTGCATAGGTTACGCTGTGCGCTCTATGTTGTCTTATTTTAGCATCCATACGTTTATCAACTGCTCATAATAATAATAATAATAATAATTTTGTTTATCTTTCGTTTTTCCATACAATATAGTGTTTGGTCGCGTGCTGCCTCAGTAACAACGTGCTTTGATAAACAAAAGAAAGTTATGGTTCCGACAATTCCAATATTAAAATTATAAAAAAAAAGGTTCGTTCTAAAAATTGATAAGAAGTTCGCTCGGTAGATAAAAGCATAACTATCTTCATAAGCGATACTGCAATAATCTGGTAGTTATATTAAAAATTTGTTAATACCAACACGTTTCCGGACTTTTAACTTTCAAATTACGCAACTTCTGGGTTGATGGCACTTAATGACCTCTGAAACACCTGACGGTAATATGCAAACTGATTACGCACGAGAGAAAACACAAGCACTGCTTCAGCAAAATACGTCTGATTTATATATAGAAGTATTAAAGCAAATACGTTTCAGTATCTTATCTTAAAATTTCATAGGTAAAGCTAAACTCCCACTGAGAGGAACAAAGCTGTAAATGTGGCAGTGATTATGCTAGACACAAATAGAGTTCCTAATTATTCGCTTCCATCTATTTCATATGTTCCGAGTTTCAACACATGAGACTTCAAACACAGCTTGAGATAAAACTCGTTTCGATTACGATAAAAGTAATAAATAATTATTGTTATAAAGAGGAAATCTGAAGTTGAAAAATTCCATTTGTGTCAAGTTACTGCCAAAAACGTATAAACACTGCTTGGCCGCCGACGCTAATTGTTCCTTTTACAACCATTTGCAGTTGATATTTGCATAAACCTTGCAATCTGCCGGCGGGAAAGGCTGTCTAGTCTAACTCAAGAATTTTCACGTACATAGTATCAATGTCGTCACTAGAAATCTGTTAATAATTGTATGAACTTGTACGATCGAAGACGAAGAACCAAATGGATACGCTTTTAGAGTTCGAAAGAAGTTTGATGCTCATGAAAAAGCCCATCAGCCGTGTTTAACCCGGTCAATCGCGATTTCCCCTCTCAGTCTCCAACTGGGGTAAGTGTCAAAAGTCAGTCTAATTTGTCGAGTTTGCTCAGCTTTTTGACGCACTATCTACAAATACCTTTTCAGTTAACAATACCTGTTGGTGTCAACTTGTACTCTAGTGCTGAAATTTATACTCCACGAGCTACGTGATACGTGATTGAATGATGTGTTCTGCGATCTTCTCAGTTATAAATCCGAGAAATTGTTCTTGTGTGATTTATTTCTGGTTTTATTGGTGTTCACTGTTCAATACAATTACGTTATGAAGATTTTCACATCCGCTCAGTTCCATCATTTAGCAAACCGTGATAGACTCTCGGTTCTACGAACTATCAGCCAACTTCACTTCTTCACATTTCGCTTATCGTCCGAATAAATCATTGGTCAACTTCCGTAAAAGGTATCAAAGTAGTTCTAATCCCATCTAAATCAAAACAACCACAACAATAGAATATTACTCTTTCTTGTATTTGCATTGACGGACTCTGCGTTAAGGACTCGATGATCGGAAATTATCACAGCGCCGTATAATTTCATCGAAACTTTCCGGTCTCGACTAGTTGTCGATAAAGATAGAATGAAAGAATAAAGGTGTTTGCAAAAAATGTTTGCTGAGAAAGCGGAACGCGAAAGACAGTTGAAAACTTTGAATGTGACCACTGTTTTGTGATTTATTCTCTACGATTGATTGGTTTGTGGTCTGTTTTAATCAGGCAGAAAAATTGGCTTGAGGGGAAAAATATTCAAAATGTCTTTTCCATTAATGAAAATGAAAGACTTAACTATTTGAAGCTGAGCAAATAAAAGTGCGTCTGATTAAACGTGTTTAATGTGCACGCAAACCACAAGAGCTCGATAGATTCAGTGATACTGTTTGGGATAATGTTTCAATGATTTGATGGTCGCTCAGGAGCTAAAGCGTGTTAGAGACCCGGGTTAGAGACTTCAGGAATAGCAAATCAGCAAAGCAATACCAGAAAACGTGGGCTTTCCGGGGGCTTTGCATAAAGCTTGACGATCGTCGAATGTTTAAAACAATCCAGTTTCTGACAATAGCCTAAATAAACTGGCTGATGAACAAACTCATCGATTTGGAAACATCACGGAATCGCAACAGTTAAGGAAACCGTCTGAGCGGTCTGAAGAATAGAACCAGGAAATCGATTTTGGGTTGGGAAAAACACGTTTTGTGAGATTTGGAGCAACGTTCGACTTTAATCTAAAATTAGCGTTTCTGAGGTCAGAAATAGACGTTCGTCAAATAAACTGTTTGAACTTTATGACCAATGGGACGTCAAATGCAAAATAGTTTTTAATTTTACGGTTTCAAACAATAGAGAATTAAACACTAAATAATGAATGAGGTGAAACGGTGGAAAACCTTTCGCTCGTATTGTTGCCATTGTTTTCTTGTGTTCTTACGTTTGTTTCAATAACCCGTCCAAAAGTGATGATATTTATCAGATATTTAACCATTACCCTTCGTATGTTACTTTTCGGAACGCACATAAAACAAGGATCTCTTAAAGCTGTCACAGCAGTGTAATTGCTTCTTGTATTACTGGAAGTTTGCCGGATTTTTCCCCTTTTGTTTCGTATGTCCGTTTTTGATTGTAGTTTTGGACAGAAATAGAGCAACTGTTCGTCAGTGCATGATAAAGGGATTGCCGGAAAAATTGCCGCGAATTCCCAGGAAGACAGTACACACGGGAAGTTGAAACAGGGCGTTTTCTATTTACCAAAAAATTCCGGAAATTTCGATGGGAAAGGACCATCGGTTAAGGACGTGTTCCATTTGACAAACGTTCCATTCATTCCCAGGCTCCACACTTTCCCGCTAAACTTCCAAATGGCAACAAAGACTGTAGAGTTGTCTATGTAAGAAGGTCTTTTAAATTGAGAAGACGATGATGACACTCCTATCCTCGCAGCGGTTGCAGCTAATATGAGGCGCGATCATCGCCGAAACGACGGGTTTTTCAAAAATATATTGCCGCGATATTTCATCGATGAATATTTACAAGCCACTTCAGGGCGACTCGAGGCAGACCCTTGAAGCTTAGTGCAGGGAAATGAAGCCACTGGAAGATTCCTCAGCGATACTCTTATTGGTTGTATGGCAAAGCCGCACTTAAAACGCCTACTGTGAAAGGAAAATAACGAAAGACATTGTTTAATTTCAGATGCAAAGTATTACGCGGAAAACAATCGGAATAAGCTTACTCAAAGAACCCTCGGGCAAAATCTAATGTTTTCTTCAATAAATTCTGCTTACCATTGGTATACATCACACAATTGTGACTCATTAACGTATGAAGGTCGGGTCCTAGCCCATGACACACGGGGCATTCGTATAAAACTATTCGAGGTGACCGAAGAAGGAGCCGCCATCTTACCAAAAATATGGCCGTGGAAGACCTGGAACTGGTGAAACCTTGTGAAACTTGTAAATGAAACACGCATTTTCCATCGGAAAGTTTCCAACGGGAAAACAGGACTACCTTTTCAGAAGTTCCGTTTATTTCGGAAATTTTCCATTGGAACGGACCAAAAACATGTGTTCCATTTACATCCCAACCGGAATTTCTTGGTAAATGGAAAACGCCCACAGTCACAAATTGCGCAGACCTAGTTAACAAGTCAAACAAATTGTCCTCAGTTTGCAGTCCATCTGTCCTATAATTGACAACAATTTGCGTAATAGCATGGCCAAACTGTCTCCAATCACGATGGACTTTCAAATTCTGTTATGTCGGGCTCTTTTCTTCATTTATTGTTTTCGTTTTTTATTGTATCGTTTTTTACAGAAATAGGGAAACTGAAATGGATTGTTCTTCAGTGTTGGATGAAGTGATTGCCAGAAAATATAGCCGCGGCAATTTCCAAGGAAGAACTGATATACATGGGAAGTTGAAACAGTCAAAAATTACGCAGACCTAAGTAGTTTAGAAATTATTGTTAGATTGAAGTGCATCTGTTCTACGATTAACATCAATTTACGCAAATACGACAAGGTGAAACTGTCTCGAATCACGTAGGGCTTTGCCGGAAAGTTCTGCCCGGCAACGCATAAATATGCGCTTGGCCAAACGCATGGAAGGCAGTCAGGATAAATTTCGCTTTTGCAAAGGAAAAAGCACGTATATGGTATCTTGGAGACTTCACAAGGCCGGCAGAAATTACAAAACGACTTCCAGCAGAAACGAGGCTACAAGTCTCGTATTAAATCTATCCATGTTCATTACTAACTTACCGGTAAGTCGAATTGCCAGAGACCAATATTTGAATGCGGTAAATTGAGAAAATAACCTGCATTCCGATTCAAAAACTTTCCTGGTTAAGTTTACATGCGCCCCCTTCTCGACGATCGCCGTATCTATGACGATGGATATTGTGTTGTCTGAAATGGCGGGATGTTTTCCTACCGAGTAGAATTGTAACACATGATTCCACCGAAGATGCTGTCCAAAGAAAAAACTTAACATGAAGCTAAGCATTTCCTTTTTTAACGCTGATCACAAATAAACTTGAACTTGATTCCCAGATTTCTAGCTTATACCGGAAAGCAGATATCACATTCAAAAGAATTATTCCTACTTTGATCCACGTAGCATTGCTCGCCTTCCTCCCTTGTTCTTGTTTTTCTTTGGTGCCCTGCTTTTTGTTGAGTCGGCGAGCCTTCACTCCAGTGGTCTTCGTTCGGAGGTAATTAATCTTCACGTATCATACCGTTTGCTGGACTAAGGGGTGTTATGAAAATATATCGTTATATGTTGCTGAATAATTAAGGCTAGGAGACAAAGGGTATTGATATTCAACCAAAGTTAAAAACGTCTTGCATGAATTTAATTTTTACCTTTAACATATACACCAGATCTCCTTAACGTGTTGACTACTGTCAAAGCGACACATCTGCCTTGCCAGGTGCCTATTCGTACTTCGGTGGTCACTGTATGTAACTGGTAGAACAGGAGTTAGCTCCACAAGAGTTACTAGTCTAGACTGTTTAAATATACAAAAATAAGGCCAAGTTTGTAGCCAATGCAGTGTTGCTTTAAGACGTTTTGTCATCTGCACTGATCAGGATCTTTCAAGGAAGACTTCTGCTCATGCGTTGAGGAAAAATAATTAAGGCTTTCAATTCCGAACTTGTGTGGAATGTTTCTTTCCCAATCCCGCTGAAAGCTCTACAGAGTGTAAAATATCATATTATGCCTGCTATTAGACACTTCATTTTCGTTAAGTTTATTGAAGCATGTGTGGTACGATTTTAATCTTTTGCACTTTTATATCTTTCAATCGGTTTTCAATAATCATGATACTAGCTACTGATACCAAGTCTTTGAAGGGACTCTCAAGCAGTTCAGTTTTGTTCAATACGGTTTTATGGTTTTCGACTTCATCTTCCTTTTGTGACAATTTAACATAAAGGAAAGCCATGAAATAACCCGGATATTTTCCGAAAGAGTTCATGACACGCTGGCCGTTTGGCGTCTCAAAGAACACTAAACGTTTGAACACGCAAAAGTCGTTTTCAAAGGAGGAGAAATCTTATTTTTTATGTCTTATTGTTTATGTTTATGAGACACGACTTCCATTCACTGCCATGTTGAAGTGATAGGCAAACGTCTGTTAATTATATCGGGGCCTTGAAAAATTATCGACACCTCGATCGACCGATAGTTTAAAAGCAGATAAAAGAATATTTTCCTTTGCAACCTTTTCTTTTATCCGTTCTCGGTCACTTTACTTACCGGGAGAGAAAGCACGATTTTCCAGGGGGCCCCAACGAGCCGAATCAACCAAAAGCTGTAGAAAGTCATCTTTAAGTACCTTATGGTGTTAGAAGTCTGTTTAAAGTCATGTTTTCATAAGCTAGAAGAAATTCATCTGTTCGGATTCCCTAGCTGAAATTTTAATTGCCCGAACATTTTAGTGAACAAACTCTTCCTTTCAGAAAATGCTAGCTGAAATCAACTTTCCAGGAACTTTCTAGGGAACTATTTTCTTTCCGAAAATGCCAGCTGACGTTTTTGACCGCCAAAAATAGCAATTACGACCTTTCCGAAAACCTCAGGGGCTATGATTTCCCAATTGCGAATCTTTTAGGCCACGTTTTAGTTACCAAAATCCGAGTGCACTTTTTAGTCGCCGCCGAAAACCCAAGGCGAATTACCCTCCATCGGACAGATATCTACCGTATCTTGTCGTTGGGTGCCCCTGATTTTCTTCCAGGTTTGATAAATATCTGTTACTTACTCCTCAACTATCGCTCTTATGGCCTTCGATTTTATAATGCGAGGTTTGTAGTATGCAAAAGAACTTTAAGTTACACGCGGATTCATGCCTAGCGTCCGATGCACTCCACGGTAACGGCTCTCATCCAAACGTGTGATGAATGGCTTGAAAATATGGCTAATGGGAAATTGAATGGCGGCATTTTTCTTGATATTACAAAAGCATTTGATCCAATAAATCATTGCATTCTTCTAAATAAGGTGAAGAAACATTTTGGCATCTCGAGCATAGAACTGAAGTGGTTTTTATTGTGTCAATAACAAAATGCTCGAATGTGATTGGTTCTTAACAGTCTTTATTTGTGGCTTAATTGGCTGCTTCAGGTCCAAACTGTCCGATTTGAGCTGTCCGATTACAAACACCTGTAATTGGACAGGCCAAATCGGACAGTTTCCTTATTTGGGTATGTTGAGCAGTAGCTGCCATGTCGTGTCACTTGTCAATCTTCGCACTTTGTAAAATAGCAACCATTTCCGTTGGTTATTTTGTACAATACGTTTTACAATTTAGAAAGTTGACCTCTAGAGTTTCTCGCATTTTATTATTGACACAATTAATTGGTAATCGGACTTCGTGTCGTACAATTCAGGGGTAATCGTGCTCGTAATTTCAAATCAGCCTCGCGCTACGCGCTCGGCCAATTTGAAATCACTCGCTGATTACTCCCTGAATTGTACTCCACTCAGTCCTATTACCAGTACGAATCGTATTTGCCGATAGAGAGGAGCAATGCAGTTTTAATGGACAACTATCATCCAAGAAAACAATCACCTGTGGCGTGCCTCAGGGCTCAATCCTGGGTCCATTGTTGTTCTTATTATATATTAACTACCTGCCAGAGTGTTTAAGATCAACTACTCCATGTATGTATGCAGGTGATACCCAAATCTTCTCATTTTCTTACGATGCCAACAAACTTTTTATTAAACTAAATTCTGACCTCGCTCATGTCCGCAACTGGCTTATACAAAATAAACTTCAAATGCACCCCTTTAAGTCTAAATTGATGTTTATTGGCTCCTCATATAATTTGAACAATAACAATACTGAACAACCCGTTGTGGTAAACAATATACCCATATCGCGAACTGATACACATAAATGCCTAGGGGTTCAGTTAGATGAAAGACTTAGTTGGGATAGTCATATTGACATGATTTGTAAGAAGGCCAGTGCGGGTATTGGAGCGATGAGACGTATCAAGCCCTTTGTTCCTCAGTGTAAATACGCTTGAAAAGGTTTATAAGAGCCTAGTACAGCCTTATTTTGAATATTGTTCCCCTCTTTGGGACAACTGCGGAAAATAACTAAAAGATAAGTTACAAAGATTTCAATCTCGTGCTGCTAGGGTTCTTACTGCCAGTTATGATATTCGTTCCGCTGATGTAATCGAGACCCTCTCTTGTGACACACTTGATTTGAGGCGGCTCCGTGCCAAATGACGACACCGCGCCGACCTCTGGAACTCTTTTATTAGAAGGGAAGGTAATCAGACTAATTACAATCTCAGAAATAGAGCTACATATCTGACACTTACTATACCGAAGAGAGAGTTTCTAAATAGAAGTTTCAAATACAGCGGCGCGCTGCTTTGGAACCAACTCCCAAATGAAGCAAAATTAGCGGAAAAGATATATTCATTTAATAAATATATCAAATCGTAATTAGGCCATGTCATGCTATATAGTCTTGTGTTAGTCATGTCCTGGCTATCTTAATACTTTTTAATATTTAGTTTATAACTGTTAGTTTTCGTTCTTAGATGAATTTTCGTAGTTTTAGACTTATCATATAATTAATCTCGTATTATTCCTTTAGTCTCTTGTTTTATGTCTGCACAAACACGCCCTCCATGGAAACCAGCTAAGTGTTGTTGGGGCTAGCGTGTTTCTTTGATTTAAATAAAGTATACCATACCATACCATACTTTTGAAAAGCTGCGTAAGTCATCCACAAGAATTCACATACCATTAAAATTTATTTATTTATTTATTTTTTTATTTGCCACACTAATTACAAAAATATAGGAAAAGAAGAGAAAAAAAAAAAAAAAAGAAGTGGCGAGGAGACCTAACAGAAACTATAGGAGCTTATGAGAGGTTAGGCCTCCTCGAACTATGAGCTAGAGCTATTTCACATCAATTGAAGAAAAGAAGGCGAAAAGTCGAAGATGGAAAGATTTATAAACTGTTTTCATACTTACTCAATAATTTAATCTTCAGTTTTTTCTTAAAAGAGGAGAGGGATTGAGAGTTGATGATCTTGTTGTCAAGTGAATTAAAAAACTTAGGCCCTTGAAAAAAGGGCGAGAACTTTTTCGTGTTTGTACGACAAAACGGTAGACGGTAGGCCTGGGAATTTCTTGTATTGTAAGAGTGGAATTGATTGCTTTGAGAGAAATTGTTATTAAACTTTGGAGGTAAGAATGAATTTTTGCAAGAATACATAAATTGTAAATAAAATGCTGCTTTTAGAAGTTGCTGCTCCTTGCAAACGCGTAATTGATGCTGAAATATATAAACAGTAGAAAGCATCGAAATCGGCGAATGTCTCCCAAAATTTGTTCAATGTCGCGGTAGTATAGGTTAATCAAGCTTACTCATTGAGGTGATCTCAACGCTCTAATCAGATCGAGTCCTTTATAGCGGCTTCTTTGAATACTTCAACCAACTAAAGTTTAGCCCAAATAAAAACATATTTAAGCCAGACAACTAATAGTCTGCGCGAGCTTAAACATTTACTCTCTGGTCGCCAAGTCGAAAGCAATCGAAATCCTTGCATTTCCTTTTTTTTTTTTACACTTATCACAAATAAACTTGAACTTGAACCTGATTCCCAGATTTCTAGCTTATACCGGAAAGCAGATATCACAGTCAAAAGAAATATTTCTAATTTGATCCACGCAGCATGCATTGCGCGCCTTCCTCCCTTGTTCTTGTTTTTCTTCGGTACTCTGCCCTTTGTTGAGTCGGCGAGCCTTCAGTCCTGTGATCTTCGTTCGGAGGTAATTAATCTTCATGTATCATACCGTTTCTTGGACTAAGGGATGATATGGAAATATGTCGTCATATGTTGCTGAATAATTAAAAGCTAGGAGACAAGGGGTATTGAGATTCAACCTAGGTTAAACGTTTGTTACTTACCTGAATTTAATTTTTACCTGCAACATATGCACCAGATCTCCTTAGTGTTTGACTGCTGTCAAAGCGACACATCTGCCAGATGCCTTTTCGTACTTCTCTGGTCACTGTATGTAACTGGTAGAGAATAGTTGAAATATTTTGGTGATCTTGTTGACGGTACAATAAAGATTCCGAGTTAGCTCCAAAAGAGTTAATAGTCTAGACTGTTTAAACATACAAAAATTAGGCCAAATTTATAGCCAATGAAATTTGATGGATTCCTCAGTGTCACTGAAAGATGTTTTGTCATCTGCACAAATCAGGAAATTTGATGGATTCCTCAGTGTCACTGAAAGATGTTTTGTCATCTGCACAAATCAGGATATTTCAGGGAATATTTTTGCTCGTGCATTGATGAAAAATAATAAAGCGAGGGAAAATAACGCTTTCGATTCCGAACTTGCGTGAAATGTTGCTTTTTTTAACCCCTGTTAAAGCTCTTCAGAATATATAATATCATATTATGCCAGCTATGAGATACTTTATTCTGGTTAAGTTTATTGGAGAAAGTGTGGTACGATTTTAATCTTTTGCACTTTTATATCGTTCAGTCGGTTTTTAATGATCATGATACTAGCTACTGACACCGAGTCTTTGAAGGGACTCGCACGCAGTTTTTTGTTCAATACGGTTTTATGGTTTGCGACTTCTGCTTACTATTGTGACCGTTTAACATAAAGGAAAGCTATGAAATAACCGGATATTTTCCGAAAGAGTTAATGACACGCTGGCCGTTTGGCGTCTCAAAGTACACTAAACGTTTGAACAAACAAAAGTCGTTTTCAAAGGAGGAGAAATCTTATTGTTTATGTACACCAATATGTCTTCCGGAAGCCTACTGTGGAGACATGACTTTTATTCACTGCCATGTTGAAAGGATAGCCAAACTTGTGTTAATTATATCGGGGTCTTGTAAAATTATCGACACCTCGATCGACCAGTAGTTTAAAAGCAGATAAACGAATGTTTACCTTTGCAACCTTTTCTTTTGTCCATTCTCGGTCACTTTGCTTAGTGGGAGAGAAAGCTGTGGTTTGCAGAGACGATTTTCTTCCAGGTTTGATAAATATTTGTTACTTACTCCTCAACTATCGCTCTTATTGCCTTCGATTTTATAGCTGCATGAACAGAAAAAAAGAACTGCTTCACCATTATTTGGCTTTTTTCTATTTGGTTCCGTTTGGTTAGTCAATTCAGTCAGATGAGAAGTTCATTCCGTTGCTAGCCATGGCATGCCGTATACTTTACTTTCAGTTTGTTGTCGGCGTTTGTCCGAGTTACATCGTTACTGATTCTTCCTGTGTGTTCAGTAAAAGCAGAGAGAATTGAATAAGTCAAATTTTACGTAATACTATAATCTAGTGATCTTATACGTTCAGCATGAAAAGAAATATTTGAATGAGTATGGAAGGGAAAATACTAGGCTTTATTATATCAACTTCCCCTCAAGTCCAAAACCACCTACAGTAAGGTACACTCAAGGTTTAAGAAACGTCAATTTGTTACTTAAAAGTGATAAAATTAATGTTTAAGAGATATCGTGCTACTTAACTATTCCCTTTACAAAGGAAATAGGAAAAATTGTGCTGCTCGTTGCTCTGCTGTCCTCACTTTTCTTCGAGCAATTGCCACAGTGTATATTGTGGTTTAGTGTATCATAACACGATTATTTCATTCAATCGTTTCGTTTATAAATTTATAGCCAAAACGGCGCTAAGAGTCTCTTTTGCTATGAGTTGATTTCTCACTCGATTTCCTGGAATAATTGTTAAATAAATCTTACCGAATAAATTTGACTGCAACAATTGAAAAGATGTGTATCTTGCGTATATTAAGAAATAAATGAAATTGAAATTTGAGCAAAAAATGACGTAAAAATAGTATTTAGTAATGAAATGAATCACTAAACAAGGCCCTAGAAAAGTCATTCGTGTTTTGGGTATGTCGTTTCTATTCTGAGTAGGTTCTTGGGCAATTTTAGAGCACTGCAATTTCAAGGTACGACGTAAAAGTATAAGCTTCACGAAGAATGAAAGTTTTTTTTTTCTTGAATTATTCTGTTTGATAATTGTTTCAGTTCTTTTACCCAGGACTTCACTTAACACAAAGGTTTTGTTAGTCAATCTGAAAATTATACGACAAAGAATGGATTTTGACTAATGACACGAAAGGGGCGCGCAGTGGTATCGCTTACATCTTCAACCAACTAGCACCCATAGACATAAAAAAAGAGATGTATTTCCTCAAAGTACGCGGTTCTAATTTAGTTAGAACGTTATTTTTTGATAGGTGGTGCTTTCAAAATGTGAATTATTTTATTTAAGCCAAATTAATTTAATTTTCACTCCCGCAAATTCGCTTTAAAATCATATATTTGTGCAGTGAAAACACTCTCTGTGAAATATCCACTGGAGACGGGCAAGGCCTGGAACGTTTGGAATTATCTTGAATTCCTCGGCACTTTTATACCCTTTAAAAACCATTTTCAGCTGTGTCATTTTAGTAAGTGCCATGAAGTTAGTGGACGTTTCGGTTTTTACTGGTGGCGAAAACACTTTTCTCTTTTTCTTTATGTAATACGGTAGAGTCTGATTTCCTTTATCACTAAAAGGACGGTTGCGCCAAACGTTCATGATATCCGACGTAAAGACTGATTAAAACTCAAATAGAGTCCTACTAAAATGGTTCTGGCTTGTATAAAGAGAGTGAAAAGACAGCCAGGGTGAAAACTCTGTTGTCAAAGCAGTAAATATTGTTTTTAGCGCGTTCTGATTGGCTAGCAAATTCAAAATATCCTGCGTTATTTACTTCTTACAAATTGAGTGGGTTTTCCTGTTCTCTTTGATAAATGGTAAACATACACGCTGTCCATTTCCGTCCTATTTATATTTATTCCTCCTGTAACGGATATATTTTTGAAAATTGCGTTTTAAATTTGTTTCCACATGTTCTTGGCTTGGTCAGTGAAAGCTTTTTTTTTTTTTAAGTTTCTCCTAAGCTAACAAGATCGCTCGCAATCTTCAAGAGCATAGGATAATCCTTGAGGAAATTCTACCGGTAATACTACGTCCTATCAAGAAACATTCTAAATTATTGTTACCTCAATTTCCATTAGTACATAATCACATTGATTCTTTCTAAACAGTGTCAAGAAAATTTGTAGCCCCTGCCAGGGCGCTTTTCATAGCTGCAGACCTTTTAAAAACTGTTTTTCTATTCAATTATTGCATTATAATTCGTATGTCGCCCTGACTCTTTTTTCGGTAACCGAAATTTAGTCCGCGTTGGTTTTACTTGTTCTTCGTGATAAATTGATGATAATCTCATGATCATAAGTAAAGCTGTAGATCGGTTTCTAATTTAACTCAAAACTGATTGGATGATTTGTGGTCAGTTATGAAACTAAGAATAAGATTGCCGCTCAAGCCAGCTCGACGACAGCGGATGTTCCTGTGTTTTAGGCAAAATAAGCTTTTGTTTTCTTCATCGTCCAATTAATCGAGGCAACGCTTACTAATTGGAACGTTAGAGGAGGTCTTATCCACGTTGTTCTCTACAAAAAGACGCGCGAAGTCGTGTGCGCACTGTTAAATCTTGATGAAAAGCGCAGGGTGAATGCAATGAAGAAAAGAGGATGCGGCCGTTGCGCTGGTTCAAATTGAAAAGCAAACTTGCCTCGCGCGTTGCTTGAGAGAAAATTACAACGGAAAGAGGTTTGTGTCGAGGTTTACTAAGGCTTAAGGCATAATACCCCATAACCTGCTAATTGATTGAAAACAATGGGTCATTTCCGTGTACAAGGGCGATAATGAATTGACGGCCAAACAAAAGTGGCTTCTTAAGGCCCTTTGGTGTTTCGCTCAATCATTCTGAGCCTTAAACGTCTTAAAAGACAGAATGGAAATTTGATGTAAACGGCCGTCAAAGCTGCCACCACTAATGTACAACTCTTAGCTTGGTGTCACTCGATCAACAGTTCTAGAACATTACGCAGAAAGAGTTTTTAAAAACCGGCTCTCGGAAACGTATTTTGGATGTGACTGTTTTCCGCTGGTAAAAAAAAATTGATGGCCTTTAACTGTCCGCAAAAATATTTTCTTTCAAAAAATATTTATGCGGCGTCCAAGTTTATCTTAGTTTCCTATTCCGTGCTGATAATTTTTCCATATTATATTATTTTTATCCGTTGCTTTATAACTGACGTGTTATGACTAATTTAATTTTGTCTTGAAACTCCAGACGTTAAAATGACATTTACAAGGATCTTTAAGTTTTACGTAGGCTTACCGAAAGAAACCTTATTTACTTTACAGATGAGCTAAGACCTTGTTAACATGGAGAGCAATGACACGTTTAATACCACAACGCTGCTGCCAACCTCGCAAGTTAACGAAGAGGACAGCAAGAACCCGATCTACTATACTCGCCTTGCCTGCTACGTGATCATCTTTATCGTTGGTGTTATTGGAAACACCCTGGTCTGCTTAGTGGTATGCCGCGAGAGAAAAATGAAGAATGTCACCAATTATTTCATCTTCAACCTGGCCGTTAGCGATCTATCGGTTTTGCTGATCTGTATCCCGTTTGATTTCGGCGAGATTGTCACCCAAACGTTCCCCTACGGCGCTTTCATGTGCAGATTAATTTATCCTCTACAAACTCTTGCCACTACAGCGTCTGTCGGAACGCTTGTAGCTATAAGTCTTAATAGGTAAGCTTTCGGTTTATTTACTTTATTCCGAATCACTTTTATGATGTTTTTTATACGTTTTAGCGTAGTTAATAACGACATGCGCTGATCATGTACCGGGGCGCTTTTTCATTGCTCATTTGAGCAGGCACGCCTTACCACAAAAAAAGTCGTTTCTTTGGCTAGAATACGTCGGTACGTTCTTACTGTTAATTTAAAACAGAAATGTGTGTTGACAATTCACTCGGCTCGATTTGTTTGCCGATCATTGTTCAAAATTTGTTAAATCTTTTCTTCCTTTTTTTGTGTGTGTACAAAACAACTGGAACTCTATAAGCTTGAATGAAAAGTCCTATTGGTAGATCTTAATCTCGTTTTCCGTTACAGTTTTATGTGTTATGCTAAATATTGATTTTCTTCTATCGCTAAAAGCTTTTTTCCGACAAGCGAATTGTCGCCAAAGAGAGCGCTATTCAATAACTGTACAAATGAAGCATTTTAATAGACTTTCTTGAATCAAATATTTGCTTGCCGGGTGGATATAATTTTTCAATTTATTTTGTGCCTTTCTTCCTGGAAAATAATAATGAAATTGGATTTTTGAGCGCCAGTGGTTGTTAACGTTTGCTGGAGATTTTTTTGAATAATAATGCACGTCGAAGAGGTCTTGATATTGTATTCAGAGGTTACTAATGATGTCAACTGGGTTTTTACTTTTATAAAAGGTGTCAAATGTTTTATCAACTTGAAATTGGTTTTGCTAACTCGTGATGTTTGTTCGACACGTGTTAGCCCCTCTAAAACAACTCGCAATTACGTCCCGGCCACAACAAAGGACATTTTAAATTGGATCATTAATGGTTTTCAATGACAATGGTTAAATTGGTTATTAAAACAAACTAATGAAAAACTGCAGTGCACAGATGAGTTTGAGGGTCCTAATAGTATTGTGACCTGAGAATGGCCAAATCTTGCCGTGAAATCGCTGAGTTAACATAAATCCGTCAGTGCACAGACCGAGAGAATAGCGCTTGCTTGTCAAATAGCTTCCATGTATAATTAATTCACTTTTGCCTTAAAAAAAATGAATATTTATGAATGTTGTGCTTAAAAACGTTTTCAGATTGACAAAAATCGTATAATTAGAGTGCTTTTTCCCTTGAGCGCATTTCCGTATCTGATTAAAAACTTTCATTTCCAAAATCAAGATAACTGGTAGCCGCCGTGGCCGAAGGCTGGAGCACCCAGAAAGCTTGTATCAGCAGGTGCTTGAAATATGCAATCAGAATTAAAACCAATATTTCATCTTTAAATGCAAATCCCAAATAAAACTCAGTGCTGTATTTCTACGTCATTAGTTCTGGAGAGTTCGTTTGTTTGGTCAAATTTACTGACGCGAGCATGAAAATAACTGAAAATGCTATCAAAAACTGGGTGTGGAGCGAATACCTGTATCCCGTAAATGCTGATCAGAGATCATTTGACACTATTTTCTATGAGCGAATAAACTACGAGAGCACTGTATTTAGTTCAACAGCTAAATGAGTAGTTTGGTGTTTTTCTTACTGAAATCGGAAAAGGAAAAAAAATCTTTGGTTGCATTTACCAAAACAAATCGAAATAAACAGTATTGCGTGCGCTTCTAGTCGCCGAATGGTGAACTAACTCAATATTTGTCGCGATAGATGACAGTGAGCGCTCAGTTCCTCGTTACCGACTGTCACCGTCATGATAAGCACACAAGCAGCTGTGTAAAAGATATCATTTGAATCTCCTTGTTTGGCTTCAGTGGACCTTTACAAGAGCTAAGATCAGTTTAAAAGTTACCCTTTTTTACCAAATAATTCTCAGCGAACATATATCTTGCCATGGCCACAAAGAAAAACTCAGGCATGTTAGAAAAACAACTTAGGAGCTGTTGGTTCAAATGTTTCGGTAATATTTCTTGGGAACAACATTCCCGTGATAATTTTAGCCGAAAGATAGGACAGTTACTAAAATAACATAAAGGTGGGTTCCCAAGGGTGCGTATTTTTTACGTGCCTTATCAGCCACATACGTGCATAAGCGAAAGGAATTGAACGAACGGCTTGCGTGGCTCAACCTTTGGGACTTACAAAAGCAAACACGATCAGCCCATTGTTTTAATTTTCATCGTAAGACATCCGGAAAAGTCTACATGACAGTAAAACTCCACTCTCTTTTTAATCAACATCACAACGATAGCCAACACTTTTGACCAAAATTTATGGTCTCTTTGGCGGAAAAAGATCATATCGTTCCCCCTACGATAAAAGTTGCTGCCTTAGCCCAGAGGTAGCCAAAACCGTGATAAGTTGTCTATCTTCGTAAATCTACAGCTTCCAGCCTTTGTACAAGAGAGATCGGTTTTTAGGGGTTTTAGCTTTGGTGCACTATCATAAAACCATTTTTCCGTTTATTGATACCATTTATTTAAACAAAAATATCTGTAGGATGTGAGTGGTTGAATCCAAATGAATTTGATTTTCAATCGGCATCCCCGGAGTGGGGCCTTAAGTTTACATTAAAACCACAGAAAATCGACGTAAATAAAGGAAATCCCACAAGCTTCACAAGATTTACATCAGGTACGGTTGCTAACTGCTACCTAAAATGGTTTTGAAATTCATAGAATTGAATTTAAATCTTGAAGAAAGGGAACGACACCAAATCGTTCCGCAATTCGACGAATAAGAGAAAATTGCATTGATGGTCCACATGATACAAATCCGAATTTGAATGCAAAATAGATCCTGAAAATCCGACTTGAATACCGTAGAATCCCGGTTATAAGCCCCCCCGGTTATAAGCCCCCCCGATTATAAGCCCACCTCTCTGCTAATAGAAATTTCCTCCCGGTTATAAGCCCACCCGATTATAAGCCCACCTCTCTGCTAATAGAAATTTCCTCCGGTTATACCCCTGTTATACCGGGTACCGTATACAGTTAACAATAATTAGGCGGTACATTAGCGACATATTTATTATTATAAATCAATTACAGCAACGGTTCTTTAACAGGATTTCAATGAATCGTATTCCATCAAAGTCACAACTAAACTTGATCTCTGTTCCGCCCCGTAGCACATTGACAATCACACATTGACAATCCGTTATTGTTCCAATTGAAAGTAGACATGATTAAAATTTTCATTTTAATAGAACGGATTTTAGACGTTTTTTTCCTCCCTATTATAAGCCCCCGGTTATAAGCCCCCCCGATTATAGGCCCACCCGAAAACCCTTACGAAATTGTATAAGCCCAGGGCTTATAACCGGGATTCTACGGTATATCAGTATTAAATTAGTAACAGGTCATATCTTGCCAGTTGATACCACTGGTGTTTTAAGATATTTTTTTTAGAATTGAAGGGGTTTTAAGGGAGATACGATTCTTGTTAGCTTCCTGACTTCTTATACGAATTTTTCCCATGCCATCTCTTTGATATGTTTGTATACCAATACAACGGGCTGTAAAAGCTGGTGTGAAGCGTAACACTTACGTTTTATCGTTTTTATCGTTGCTAGCGATTTTTAAGATGTTTGTCTTCTAAAACTAGAAAATGAGGCAAGGTTATGCTTCCCACTGATGGTTGACGTAGTTAGATTGATATATTATTCACGAAAAGCTCAGTCAAACGCTCGAGCAGAAGTGAAGATTTGATTGATTACATGTTTACTGAGCTCAGTGTACATTTAATCCTTAAAAGAGGACTTCTGTCGCTAGTTAATTCGTTAAGATTATTAACTCGGTTCTAATCATTGTGGAACAGTTTTTATAATTGAATCAAGTTTGATTTCCGTTTTAGAAGTGTTTTTACAGATGAATTAGTTTCACTTTTGAAAATCAAAACATGAAACTGACTGCTCCATTCCCATGGTTCATTGCAGGTTTATGGCAGTAGTTTATCCTCTGCGACCTCAGCTAACGACACGTGACGCTAAAAAGGTGATTGTTGTGATCTGGCTTTTTGCCTTAGCTCTTGTGTCACCATACATTGCAGTGCTGGAACTGAATGAAAACAATGAGTGTGTTGAAACATTTCTGGACAAAGGACTTAAACCTGGCGCCTACACAATTTCCATCTTCCTTCTTCAGTATGTCGTCCCGTTGTCAATCATTGGGCTCTCTTACATAAGGTAATACCAGCGCTGTTACTATAAAGTTGTGAAGGTAACAACCTTGGTTCCTATAACAACAAACTGCCGGTCACTTTTAAATACGAAATAATTCACTCTCCAAATTAAATAAAAATAATAAGGTGCTTTTGAGGAAACCTTCGAAGTTGCCTTCAGCTTCGGCAGATAAGCTTAACACAAACAGTCGTTGCAACTGTTTATTTGTGTATTAGAGCGCTTTTCAATTGAGTGTCGTAAAACCAAAACCAAAACCAAACCAATTACTCTGACCAATCACAAGAGAAGTAAGTAGTGCAATGAGCCAATCAGAATACGGAGCAATTACATGTAGCCGGCGCAAAGCGCGGGAAAATACGCGCGTGCAAGTCGCGATTAGTTTTGGTTTTGCTTCTCATTGGTTGAGATAGTGACGCGAGTTTTCTTGGCCAATCACAGAGCGAAGCAATGCAAAACCAAAGTCAAACCAGAATTACTTTCGACACTCAATTGAAAACCGCTCTAACGGATTCTTATTATAAAGTGGTTATCGTCGTTATCATGTAAGAAAAATGTAGATATTTTTCTAACTGCGTTGTTTGTTTTGCAGAATTGGTCGTGATCTGAGGCGAGACAAATGCTCGTATTCAAACGATACCCTGCAACGAGATCAAGAAAGAGAGGCGCACAAAGTAATGAAGATCCTCACAGTTGTTGTCATCGTGTTCGCTCTCCTTATGCTTCCAAACCACATCGTCTACCTTTGGATTGACTTCGGTGACGGAGGTAAGTTACACAAGCAGTGTTCTATTTTAGAACGAATAGTGAGCGTCGTAACACCAAAACCAAAGCAATGGACCTTTTTAGGTTGTAGATTTTGTTTTCCCAATGTAGACCACGTGATGTTACCCTAGAGAACTGTTTCTTCGAAATTTCGCTTTATTCACGTGCATATGTACGCATAATTTATGAAAAGACAAAAGGCAAACCCCCTTGGGAAGATCATATGGTCTACGGTGGGAAAACTAAATCTACAAGCTAAAAAGGTCTATTACTCTGGTCAACCACAACAGACGCAAACAGCGCAATTAACCAATCAGAATACGAAGAAATTACATGTAACCGGCGCCAAGGGCGGAAGAATGCGCGCGTGCAAGTCATGATTGATTTTTGGTTTTGCTTCTCATTGGTTGAGAAATTGGCGCGTGTTTTGCCAACCAACCACTGGGCGAATTAAAGCAAAACCATAGTGAACGTGAATTACTTCCGAACAACAAATTTCCGTCGTTTCCCAACTTGTATCTATCACTCAAAACTCATTCTTGACAGTCTTTCCTTTTCCTCTATCCTTGTGTATTAACTCTGTTCTTAATTATGGGCCCGGTTGTTCCAAAGCCGATTAACGCTAACCCAGGATTATATTACTCGCTGGTTGAGAAGGTTTTGTAAATCCAGTTTTACGCTTATCGAGACAAACTTAAGGGTGAAAATCTTTTGGAATTTTTATTTGCACATTAATTAAACTGGATTCAAAGTTCACTCTAACCCGGTATTAGCCGTTTTAATCATGCTTTGAACAAATGGGCCATAGTTATCACTCGTAATCCATAACGTGAACCGATGAGGCCTTTTCGGATACCTTGTGTCCCTAGTTTTGTTTGAACAAACAACACTTTTAAAACTGTTTACAAACATCATTTAGAATAGGTTTTAGCCAATGAAGGTGCCGTATTTCGACCCCATTACACTTAAGAGTGGTTACGTATTTTAGTTACTTCGTTACCTCGGCTATCTATCGCAATGATAGGAATTACAGTGTACTACATGATTTTACGTTGCCAGAACAAAGCCGATTACTGTTTAGGGGCGAGTGGAACCTATTCATTAGTAGTCCGCCGTATTCTCAACAGTTACAAACAAGGGAAGATGATTGGGGTCATCAGTGGAATAGCGGCTCTTCCCAGCTAAAACGTAGGGCGCTAAACTGAACTATCACGAAGGTTCATTCACCTTTGTTTTATTTCTTCTCCGCAGTTTACGGTTCCTTGGTCTTCAAAGGAACTTATCATTCCTCTTTCCTCTCCCTTTTGGCCCCCATTCCTCTTTTCTCATCCTCAGATGCGTTCTTTTCCGTTTTTACGATTCTTTGAGACTTGTGGTTACCATACTGCTAGCGCTGTTCTATTGCCGTTGTCTATATCCACAGGGCCCGCGCAGCAACTTCGCAAGTCGGGGGGGGGGGGGGGGGCTCACTTCGAACGCGTTAGCGTGAGTCAACTCGGGGGTCCGAGGGCATGCTCCCTCTGGAAATTTTACAATTGAAGTCTTCTGAAATGGCTAGAAATGCATTTAAAACTAACATGGTGTGGTGGAAAGCAACAAACAGCTGTGTTTTAAAACAAGAATTTAATTACCTTTTCAATGAACTAATCATAACTGGCAATTAGTAACGTATCCACAAAGCTCAACTCAACATGCGATTCCCCTCGAGACATTGTACTGTGAAAAGTGTGTGTCTGTGTCTGTGTGTGTGTGTGTGTGTCTGTGTGTGTGTGTGTGTGTGGGGGGGGGGGGGGGGGGCTAAAGGGTCCCCCAGCTCCTTCCCCTGCGCGGTGCCTGATCCACCGAGACGCTAGAGCGCTAACAATGCTTCTTTCTTCGCAGGTACCAACAAACACAGGACCGGCATCTTGGCACTTTGCCAGATTTGTGTTTATGCCAATAGCGCCTCCAATCCACTTATTTACAATGCAGTTAATGAACAGTTCAGAGAAGGGTTTAAAAACTACTTCCGCTCGTGGATAGAGTGCATTCTGAAAATCCGGGGCAGTCAAAGGAACGATCAAGTAAGGATAAATAACCGGCGAAAACCAGCTAAGGATGGCAGAAGTTGTACAATGTGCAGGAGCAGTGACGCTTCAGTCAATAGCGCGCTTTGTAGCAACAGCGAACCAAAAGTCAATAACAATGATCAGGCTGATACGCTGCGATATTCATCGCTAGAGGCAAAAATAACTCCTCGTGATGCCCCGCAAGAATACGAAGAATTGTGAACAGCTGTGTGACGACGATGATATTAACATTATTGCGACCACAAAAGGCTGAGAATACCTGAATGGCTGAGAAGCACAGGCCTTCACCGCCTGACCTCCGTCGCCAGGGTAACAACCGTCGTGGATTCGGTTACTATGGTAGCCGTCGCTCATGCTGAGGAAGGAATTTCCAAGAAAAAAGATGAACCGTCACTGATGCCAGCAGTACCAGCTAAAATATACTTCGTTGTTCAGACCCCACGACTTGGTTCCGACAATCCCAAACTCAAACTTGAACACTCTGGGAGACAAATTCCGCTGAATAAGTTTTATGTGGGCTGATGTTTTCAACGCCAGCTTTCAATTCGCTGAGGATTCCCTTTTCCACTTATACTTTTTTTGAACAATGCGGAAGGGTAGTGTAGATCAAAATGTGTGTTCATTAACTCTTGAAATGTTTAATAGCAAGAACTTGAGGCTGACTTCTGTTGTTATACCATTATTATATCGGAGTTTGCTGATTCAAATTGAAACTATATTTATTCATCCACTTTATATATTATACGTCAGTGTTATATTATAAACTGTGAATAAAAGTATGACAGATCTATGGAGCCATGCCTGTCAAATGTGTCAATTTTAAAAGCACATGTAACATATATGGTATAATTCAGCAACGCTTTTTCAAGTGGTATACATTCTGGCTATACTAATTATGCAATGTT
>JAEMWC010000026.1:177500-240000 GCA_016490735.1 Pachyseris speciosa
AAAGAAGGAATTGAAATGTTAAAAAAAGGTTTTGAAAGACTACCATAGAGTTGACACCCCACAAGGGCACTGAAGGTTATTGGGTGACTGTTTGGTGTCCGTCTACTAATTTCTAAATTTTAAACCTCCATTTAATCTTCAATATTTCCTATTTCCGTCAATTTAACTAATCCTTGGAGAAAAATTCTCTCTTCCCAAATATACCCAGAAATTACCAAAAAAATATCCCATAACATAACTTCGTGGAATGAGAACGAGATATTAACGTTAAATCTATGTTAAGCGACTAAAAACGATTTTAAGATTTTATTACACCCATTTTTAAATCACTGGTAATCGTTGCAATCTGATTGGCTCTCAACAGTGCAATTTATTCCCAAATTGCACCATTTTTTACTCTAAATCGCATCCTTTCTGTAACTCATGAAAATGAAAGTGAAATAATACTAACTTATCAAATTTCATGGATAAACAAATATTAATATTGAAAAAAACTGTGTGATTTTAAAATGGGTGTAATAAAGTGGTAATTGAACTTCGTGTCATGCAATTTTGGTCTGAAATCATACTTGTGATTTTAAATCAAACTCGCGCTGCGCGCTCGTTCGATTTTGAAATCACGTTGCACTCCACTCAGTTCAATTACCATTATAAATCCCGCCTTAAAGTCTGAGTTAAAATATCGAGGGTGGAGAGAGATTGTTTCGCGCTTAGGGTCTGAGGTGAAAAGGATGCTGCGAGGAAAAAGGAGCTGATTTCCCCGATATCAAATAACTGTTAAAGCCAAACAACCGGGCAAACGTGTCATTTGAAGACACGAGAGTCTTTCGAAGCCCGTAGACAAGCAGGAGTGTTTACTATATGAGAATGAATATATCAAAATCATATATTTGAACCGCGGATTAATGATTGAATATGTGACTGATCATCGCAGTTATGAACACTACTTAAAGCAGTAGTGAAAATAAAGCCTGAAAAAAGCACGGGATCCACGACCTCTGCGATACCGGTACAGCGCTCTAGCTACCGACTGAGCTAACAAGCCATATGGGAGCTGGTCGTTTTGTTGGTTCGTAATATACCCGTGAGTGGTGAATATATGAGAATGAATATATGAAAATCATATATTTGAACTGCGGATTAATGATTGAATATGTGAATGATCATCATCATTCACATATTCAATATTTACTATGGAAGCAACCGTGTATATTTTTAAAAGTTCTTACTCATCTGCGTGACTCTCTCGTTCCACTATAGGTACACGCCCGTGTTGCGCGTGTTGTCTTCCTGTACGTCTGAAAAGCGGACGAAAATATGGCCCGCATTTGTTTTAAAACTAAACATCCTCGAGCATGTCTCTAAACGTTTTGGTAAGAAGAGGGTAATCTGCCTCAGTGTTTTAAAAATCCCAATTGGTGCTAAAACTCGGAGATGCTAAATAAACTTCTCTATTGGCTGGCGAATGGCGGATAAACTTGACAAAAATAACTGTCTTCTTTTCACCGAAAGGAATCAATCCACTAAATGTGCCCTTTTATTGGAGCTGCGGTAGCTGATTTGAATTCCACTGTTCTCAAAAGGATCAAATTATGCAAAGTATCCTAACATGCCGGCCAATCACAAGTGTCCGTAATGTCTTCTCTGTCAATCATACTCCCCAGGAATATGTGACAGCCCATAATTTTGTAACTGTCCTGCTCAAAAGCAAATTTCAGAAGTTTTGGAGCTGAAAACAAATGAACACACATTAGACTAAAAGTTTGGGCGTCTGTTTGAAAAGCGTAAATGGACAGCACGTCCATTATAACGCAAGTGAACAAGGACGATGAGTCAGTGGAAGTAAGCCCGTACAATCAAGTGAAATGTAAGTATTGGCGAGGCTTCCATATCACATTGCTCATTTGCTCGAGCACGGCGCAAACGTAATGTGGGGCTTTGCTTGCTATGCCGGTCGAATTCCCCCTGCCAAGAACATTCTAACGTTGCATCATTTTAAACTTTATTACTTTCTGTCTGCTTGAGAGACCCGTGTTGCGGTTATGGAGGTAATGGAATCGCTGGTTAACGTTTTGATTTTAATTTAGGGACCCGTTTTACTTATGACGTTGGATATTTTTGTTATCTCCACTCGCAGCACGTTTGCTTAGCTGACCAACTTTTTCTCTTCAATTTCAGTGCCTGGTTCAATCTCCAAAAAGCCCAGAAGTCGGAACATATTTTCCTCATTTTTCTGTTGTTTTGGCGCTCAGTCGACGGCAGCTGGCAGTCCGTGTTCAACAGTTACCCACACGAATCACAACCATAACCACAATGATAACACGATCACCGAAGAAAAGGAATCAAAGGTAGGTATTTCCGGGCGCTAATTATTCACTACTCAGCCGTTCGATTTGAAGTTTCCGTATCTAGGGCTTCTTTGCAGCTCGCCCGGCGCAACTTCCCTGAAAGACGTTGTTTTCCTGGGAGTTTTTAGTTTTAGAAGTTATGAATTTTCCGAGAATGCACATCTCCGTACGATAAGTTAAAGTTTAATTTGTTTTCGTTTGCTGGAGAGCAGCTTTTTGTCATTTTTAGATAGTCCTGTTCTCTTTTCCACGGAATTCTTTGCTGATAACATTTACCGAGCTTATTCTTTTTGCTTCAGATGTAAATTTTACTTCCGATTTGTAATCTGCTGGACGATTATCGGAGCTTGTCCGTTTCATTGGCGAACCGTACACCTTTTAAAGCTTCGTGCACGATCATTCCTTCCAAAGGCAATTGCTCAGATTATAAATTCGTTGACAACATTAATGGGCTGTTGCACGATTTAAGTGTTAGTAGCTTGTGTAGAGTACTAAACCGTGTGTAAAAACAATATCAATTAAAATAAGGTGTTTAGTTTAAAGGAAGCTAGATCTTTACCGACCGGTCATTTGTTTGTGTAATACTCGTGAAGTAATTCTGCCTGGCTGATGAAAACTGTTTATTACTCCATTAAGAATAAATTCTAGGTATCATGGATAACAGATTCCACGCAAAAGCATGAGAAAGGCATGAAGGGATCCAAAGTGTTCACTCTGATCCGTGACATACTTTGCATAATGTTCTGTTTTTAAGAGTGGATAGCTTTTGGTCATTTGTGTATTGAACGACTTCCTGTCAAAGGAAAGAGCGCATGATTTTAATCTTCGTTTATTCTTTGAAATTCATTTTGATTTATATGTTTTAAAGTATTCATTTTTCTGTTGTTCGGTTTCTTGGTGAATAACTTTTGAATCCAACTATCAATATTTGATGTGAATTGTTTAAAGTAAACATGTTGTTTTGTCGAATATTGTAATATTTCTCCCATGAATAATAAATGCTGTAAGTCATGCATGTGCTCTTAAACATGTCGGTGATAAGTATAATTATTATTTTTTAAATCTTCGCAGCTAAGACTTAAAATAAAGCTGATAAGAATCCACAATTTTACAATAAAATTGTGTTTTTCACAAAGAATAATTTGACCAGTCAGGGAAAAAAACAACCCTTAGGCACACTCTATAAATTGTATTTTAATGGAGAAAATTGAAAACATACAGCAAATTTCAACCTCTACATGTACCTATGAATTGATTAACATTTGAGACATGAACAGTCTGAGTTTGAAAAGTATTCAGATATCAGTGACTGGCATGATTAGATATTTTATATGTGTTAAGTATTTTGCCAGGTGATTATTACCAGTTTAAGCCTAAATACCTGCATGATGGATTATAGGCTTTTGTGAAACACCTCTGATAAATTGTTCAGTTTAGTGGCTTCATTATCTGATCCAACCTTATAACACAAAGACTCAACGACTTGCTTAGGTCACGTCCATGTATCCACAATTCAAACAATGCATAAATGCATATCTAATGCTATTGCATTTTTTGCTCTAAGTGCAACCAAATTGTTGATGTTATAAACTTAAGGATACTTAAGTGTTGTGTTAAGGGATAATTTTATCTGGTGGTTCAGTATTTAGACACAGAATTAGCCTATGCTTACTTTGATCAAATAAGTCTTAACAATACAATTATGTATCACAGATGTTTGTTATGAGCAGCAAGATATTTCTTCATCTTCAAGGTCCTTCAACTAGTTCAGCACAAATTTAAAAAGTACGAAGGAGTCCCAGCTTTGACTTCATGCTTCACATTTGTATTGAAAACACTTTCTTATTATGTATCTTTATAACAATTTGCGTAACACGACCCTTTTTTAGATTCTTAATTTGAATGCAACTTAAAATGGGCTCTTATCCTTGAACTTCATATTGGTTGTGACTTGTGCTTAAACTTTCATGTCTATTCTATAAAGTCTCTCAGAGTAAAATTGACAGTTGTCAAAGCAGTGAATCTGTTAGTGTTAATGATTCTAGTTGATCTTGCAAATGTACAATGTTAATGTTTAACAACCATACTTTCTGTTAGTATTATATTTTGTTTTCAGAATTAATTTAAAAGTCAAATATGTAGAAGATGTTTTAAGTTTCAGGCCTTTAAAATATATAAATATTTCCAGGGAGATTTATGTCTATAGTATACTTACAGCTGTAAGACAGTTACATGAATTTATGTGGAACTGTCGTTGTGACGAAACAGCCAGGCGTATCGGCAAAATAGTGTGATGTGAACAATTATTTTTGTCTTTGAACTTAATGGCTATTAACTGATGTGATTTTTTGTTACTATAATACTTAGGCCTATTTAGCTGGATATCTTTGCTTTGTTGTCATGAAAACAAAAGTTTTTTGTAGATGCTATAGTAGTGTACTTATTTAGTGATAATTGCTGGGTTCCATGTGATGTCATCAAAATTCAAAATCTTAAGCCAAGGTCGCCACAAAGTTCCTCTTTTTATATGTTGTTTTCATTGGTGAGACAAATACTCACAGAAGGTTTCATGCTGATACAGACTGTATATTGCTTTGCTGTGGAAGATCAGCACTTTGAAATATGATCAACTTCGTAGTAGCCTGAAGTAAATGAATTCTCAAAACTTCATACAAACCATATTTTCATTTTACATTTCAATTTTCTAACTTTACATTACATGTATGGTATCAAAGTAAAATTGCCAACTGTATTAATTCTGAAGTTAAGTTTGGAATATTAAATGCATAATCTGGTTTGTTTCTCAAACCAATTTTTATGGTCATGATAGAGGACCCATAGTAATTAAGTCTTGTAATTTTCAGAAAGTTATGGAAACCATAACTTTGTTCTGACCAGAATTTTATAATCAGAAATCATTCTGACTAGTGTATCTTTTTACGTACTGTTCATCTGAGTACTGTATTTCGGAATTTGATGTATGTGTTACAGGTCAAATTTCATTGTTGGTTAAAAATTTTCAACCTAGGTTGAATCTCAATTCCCTTAACAAATTTCCTCACCCTCAGAATAAATAATTATTAATGTTAGGAAACATTGCGAATTGTGATTCAATCTACTGTAGGCTAAATCTTAATTAACCTGAAATCAAATTTGACCTGTAACATATGCAAACACATTCAATCATGTTGATAAAAACCAAGGATATTTTGTTGTGTTTTGCAGCCATGTAAATATCTTCTCCCTGCTGTGAGACATCAGGATATGCACAAGAAATGTATAGTCATAGATCTTGACGAGACACTGGTGCACAGCTCATTCAAGGTAACAAGAGTTATTCTCAAATGCTCTTAACACAAAGTGTTGCTACAGGTTTTCATGTATGTTCAGGTGGTAAACCAATTGAATTTAATGGAATCTGAAAGCTGCTCAAAGTACAAAAAAGGCAGTTTTAAAACTTTACAGGGGTTAAGAAACTTTTTATTTGATCAGGGCCCAGTTGTTCAAAGCATAATTAAGTTTAGTTGCTGTTCCAATATTAAAAAACATTTCAAAACGATTTTCACCCTTAATTTTTGACTGGAATTTAACTTAACTTAAGTGTAAAATTTTATTTACAAAACCCTCTCAACAGCCAGGTGAAAACGTCTGTGAACTCCTAATCCTGGCTTAGCGTTAATTGGCTTTCAAACAATCAGGCCCAGATTTGTAAAAGTTCAAAGTCCATTCTCCTTGTTAATGACATTTAAATGTGGAAAAATAAAGCACAAATCCCCTGCAGTTGTAAGAGCAACATGAGTTCTAGTCAGAGTTGAAACTCACATGCTGGTTAGAGAGCATAAAAATAGCTGAAAGGCAGACGTTCAAGTTTGTGGTGCCTTTTCAAGAACGTCTGTAAAAAGATAGCATGTTTAAAAAAAAAAAAAACAACAACAACAGCAACAACTACTGGTATGTGTTACAGCAGCATGTGTGAAGAGAAATAAGTGGAAAGACTGAGAATTTGGACATACCTGTAGCTCATTAGGGATCATAAGTCAAGAATTCTATATATTTTTTTGTGACTTAGTGTCAATAGTCTCCAGCCATTCTTGTGAATTAAAGTCAAATAGTTTAATTGTTTTATACAGTGTTTATTGCCATTAACACTCTGGTAATAAATAAGCTGTTTAATTTTTTTCCAAAGTTCTTAAATTGTCATGAAATCCACATTGAACCTAACCTGCAACTTTTTCAAAATACAGTTGGACCCCGCTAATTCAAACTCGGCCATTTCAAATTTCCTGTTATTTCAAACTCAAACCCATTTTCCTTGGATTTCCTCTGGCTTGTTATTTCACTCATTATTTTACTATCGACTAACTACCTCCTCCTACATGTATTTCAAACAATTTTTCTTTTCCCCTCGGAGGTTCAACTTTAAGAAATACAAACCCTGTTGACAGAGTGTACTGTGCCCGTTGTGTTCTTTTCCAGTTGTATGGTTTTTAATGAGCAGTATTTAAAGGGGCACTGTCACTTAATATGGTAGGTCTGAGCCCAAACATGTGTTTGCTAAGTGGAACATGTAAAAAAATATGCAGTTTTCCTACGAAGTACTTAATATGTGCATTGGAACTATTTGCGGTTGTCTGTGGCAACGGATGACAAGGAGGAAATGGATTGCAACTTGAAAAAGTTAGGTTAACTTTTTTCAAGTTTCGTCATTGTGACCCGGACAAAGTCACCATAAAAGAATACTACTTCCTTTTCTGTTCAAGAAATGATAACAAATCTGCTTCTTTGTGTTAGACGGGCAGATTGCTTAATAGAAAAAAGTACTTCCTCGCAATTTGAACAACTTATGACAAGAACTGCTGCGATGGTGCCCCTTTAAATGTAACTATGAGTAATGCTTAAGGTGGGGAAAAGAATGAACTAAAATCCACAAAACAAAGCCACGTTTGGAGTGAATGAATGCAGTTATTGTATTGTACAAGGACTCTTTGTTTATCATATAAGGCCACAGAGTAGTTGAATATATACTGGTACTCTTTGTTAGATGTAACAGTGGCATGGTTTCTGTGTTTACATTGGTAGACTAAGCTGCATTGTTTTAATGTTCTGCTATTTAGCCAGATATTTTATGCTATAGTAGCATAAAATATTAGCTATTAGATATTAGATATTAGCCAGATATTTTATGCAATAGTAGGATGGACTGAAAGTTGTCTCTGTCTTGTTCCAGCCTGTTCATAATGCAGATTTCATTGTTCCTGTGGAGATTGATGGTACAATTCATCAGGTAATAATTATAGAAAAGTTCCTTACTAATTATGACTAATTATGACTAATTATTACTACATGTATTACTGCCATCCAGTTGCCTCAGTTGGTAGAGCACCAAACTGTTGAGCAGGAGGTTGCGGGTTCAAACCCCAGACCAGACCACAAACCAGGGTCTTAAAAACAACTGGTGAGATCATGTTGGCTGTGTGATCAACATCTGCTTCAGTTCAGATGATCACGTCATTGGGCAGTGACGTTAAGCTGTTGGCCTTGTCTACTTCACCTCCACATGTAAGATTGGAAGGGGATGTAAAAGAACCCACACACTGATCACAAAGGGTAGGGAACGTAGTTCCTGGTGCTGTGGTCTGACTTCACACACATCTCAGGGTTGGGTGGAGGCTGGGTGATGTTGCTGACCACCTGTCCCCAAGAGCCTCTGGTGGTCGTGGCAACCCTTTAGGAGGCTCTAGATGCACTGTTTGGTGCAATGGACTAATGATGATGATGATGATGAGGTGAGGTGTGTTTAGCTCAATTTTCTGTAAATAAAACTTCAATGGGGGTGCCTTTCCATAAAATTCCAAAGCCAGGAGCATTACTATGCAAAATGTGGAGAGTCCAGCCAAACATTAGTTTCCTACATGTATGTCAGTTCCTTGACAACAGCTTTGCTTTGATGCAACCAATTGTGTACAAAATGAATACTGATTCAATGTCATGAATTACTCACAGCTGAACCTTCAGTGGAAGGTGTTTTATGCAAACTAAGATAATTTCTTTGTATTGAGTGAAACAGAAAACAGAAAAGAGAAACAGTTTTGCTTGGGTTGTCTCTCAGTTATTTTCTTTAAAAATCTTGTAGGGTTTTTTTTTTCAATTTTTATTATATGTTTCACTTAGTACATGCGCTGTGATTGATCAATTTTATGGGCCATATTCTACAGCATGACCCGCTTCACTTCAACTACATGTAGTTTTCTTTCCCACATGCCGGATTAACCTCGGAGATATAATAAATATCTTACTAACCTTGTTTTCTCGGTCCATAGTGTAACTTACGGATCCTCGTTTTTTCCCATTAATTTATGGTCCGTGCGCTTCACACTTGGGCCATAAATCAACGGGGAAAAACTCAGTCCGTAACTTACAGTACGGACCTCGAACTCAGTTAGTAAGAGGTATGAAATTAATACCTGAACTTTGTTTCTTGCATGATAACCACTGCTGCATCTTCAGGTGCTCTCTATCCATTGAGCCTTTGATTGTAATATGATGCACTTAAGATGGACTTATTTAGCAACAGTTGGGATAAGAAACTTAAACTGTATTTATTTGTGTGGCTAATAAATTATGGTAACTTCATCTTACAGGTTTATGTGTTGAAAAGACCCCACGTAGATGAGTTTCTTCAAAGAGTCGGAGAATTGTTTGAGTGTGTTTTATTCACGGCCAGTTTAGCAAAGGTACACACAAAGGTTTCTTTTCTTTGCACTGTCAACCTGTTATTTGAACCGTAAGGCCACAATTCAAGGAATGGGCTCCTTTTTTGTTTTATCTGTTTTGGTTTTGTGAATTTCTAGTACATGTACATGTATATGCATAAACTTGGTGATTTTGAACCCACACTACTGGAGTTGCAGTGGAAAAACTTCGGTGAGATCACAACCGGGACGTTTGATTAGATTTCCAGTGTTCTTATTACCTGTGCTAAGATAGTCAATGAAGATTTTGTGAAACTTACCCATGGACTTCAGTCTTGCAAAATCTATCTATACACGTTGGAGGTGTTCTATTAAAGTTGTCGTGGTGGGGTGTTATTCTAGCTATAAGAGCCTTCCTGCTCCTTCTTTATGGCCATGATTCTGTACATTTGTTACATTATTACTCTGGAGAGTTAGTTTCAAGGCATTCCATCTTTCCTGATCATTTTCTATAATCTTGCGTCATGTATGTTTGATAAGATGGTGACATTGTAGAGAGAATTTATATGTTGGTCACTATTACGGGTTACAAACAGTCAACTTAGCATTGACCACTTGTGATTTTAGTGTTTTGTTGGTCATTGTCTTGTCTCCATGGCCACTGCTCTTACCTCATAATGGCCCATTCTGTTCTTTGTTTCAGTATGCTGACCCAGTTGCTGACTTGCTGGACAAGTATGGGACATTCCGCACCAGACTATTCAGAGAGTCTTGTGTATTTCATAGGGGAAATTATGTTAAGGTAACAGATCTTTAAAAGGCGTTCGACATGATAGGAATCAAATTGAACATTCAAAATAAATTGTTTTTTGTAGATTCACTATACTTACATTTAGCAGTCATGCTTTTGATTTTTGTGGTTCAGTTAGCTTTTTTCATGCTTTCGTATCTGGATTATTTCTAGTAGTATCTGTTGTTTAATGTAGTTAGACATTTTGAATGAAGAGCTCCTCCATTTCAGCTGAATTGTTTATCATTCTGACTGATAAACAAATCTACTAGCAATTAATAATTTAAATTTGCAGAAACACAATTTGAATCAGCACTTGCAAAAAATGTACATCATTTTGTTGCACAACAGTGATGCAGTCACATTCTTTAATAATAATAAACTTTTTTTTACTTATATAGCGCAAAAATTCATTAAAAATATATGATCTAATGCGCTTTACAATTATTACAATCGATAAAATATCATTAAAAATTAAATTAGCTATGCTAAAAATGTAATAACTATATCTTAAGTGCTAATTATATTATAATTACAGTGGAATACAGTGGAACTTCAATTTAACAAGCCTCTTAGATATAACAAAGTCCTCGGTATAACAAACAGTGTTCTTCAGCCCCAAACTAGTAAAACATACAGAAAAGAACCTTGATATAATGAACCCTTGATATAGTGAACCAGTTTGAACAGTCCCTTGGCACTTTGTTAAATCAAGGTTTCACTGTATTGTGTGGTAACATTTTACTCTAGAGGGGGTGGGGTGGGGTGGGGTGGGGAGAAAGGTTCAGCTAAAAAGCGCTTTCACTATCTTGTTCTTAAGTGCTCATTTTCTTACAACTTTGACTATTTTCTCAGGATCTAAGCAAACTGGGTAGAGATTTAAAGCGTGTTCTCATTGTGGATAATTCGCCAGCATCATACAGTTTTCATCCAGAGAATGCTGTGAGTACTGAGCATAATTTTATTTTAAAGCTAAATATTCACAAGAATCATGCATCTAATGCAAGTCATTTTGTGTGGAAAATTTGTTGCCCTTGAGGGCAATGAAAGTCTTTCCTTGCAATTACTGTATCTATGGTGTACTTTTGTTTTGAATTTTTTCACCACTGAATAGACTGAATTAGTCCCAAGACAGTTATGGAGAGATGTATGGCTGAATATTAATTGCTTGAAAAGAGTTTCAACAAATACTGCAACATAGAATCGTTAGAACATCAAATGTATCAGTGCCTTTAAATTTTGTTCAAGCCACTGGTTGTTTGTGCATTTTCAAATAAATTATTATTTTGATTAGTTAGCAAATACTGTTTGTTGTCACAGAGATGCTGTGACTCTTTGTTTTGCTTTTCAAGGAGAATAAAAACAGCTTGGTGTAAGAGCCTGGAGATTGTAAATTCTGATAAAAAGCATCTAAGTTATGTTGGTACAATTATTTTAAGAATGTCTTAAACAAAATCATGCTGAGATGAACAAAGGAGATGTTGATATAGAAAATAACACATTTTCTGATGTTTCTATAGTTTGTTAGTCAAATGGTTTTATGCAATAATAGAGCAGTTTTCAATTGAGTGTCATAAAATCAAAACCAAAGCAATTACTCCAGCCAATCACAACAGAAGTAAGCAGTGCAATGAGCCAATCAGAATACGAAGCAATTGAATGTAGCCGGCGTAAAATGCGGGAAAATACGCGTGTGCAGGTCACAATTGGTGTTGGTTTTGCTTCTCATTGGTTGAGATAGTGGTGCAAGTTTTCCTGGCCAATCACAGCGTGAAGTGGTGCAAAACCAAAGCAAAACCATAATTACTTTCGACACTCAACTGAAAACCGCTCTATCTACTTTGTTTTGCAATTACAATTACCCATAAAAGAAATTTAGTTCTGTGTTCATGTTTTGATAAAAAGGCTAAAGAAAATGGAAAGGATTAAGTTTAGATATTTCATTTTTGTTTAATAGACAGCTCTTTTGTCAGATATTTAAACAGAAGCTACAGTAAAGATATCAGTGAAGCATGGGGTCCACTGTTGCGTTGATATTTTGTAGTTTTAACAGAAAGTAGATGTAGGCTAGACGTAGACGTAAGCTTTTGTTTGAAAGTTAAGTACAGTAATACTGTAAGTTTTAAAATATTATTATTATTATTATTATTATTATTATTATTATTATTATTATTATTATTATTATTATATTTTATTTCACTTTACTTGTCCACATTTACCTTTTAGGGCCAGAACCAAACCATGGTTCTAAGGCACTAGAGGAGTGTTTGTTCAATTAACTTGATTGAGAGGACCTTTCTCAGAATGTGTGCTGTTCCCAGAAGTGCTGTTTTCTGGATTTCATGTGGGTTGTTGTTGCCTGGGATTTTGCGCAGCTGTTTTTCAGTGCCTTTCCTAATAACTCCAAGGGCACCTACGACAATGGGGATTACCACTGTTCTCATCTGTCATATATGGGCTATTTCTATCTCCAGATCTTTGTATTTAGACACTTTCTCTGATACTTTAATGGAAGTGTTTTTGTCCGATGGTATGGCCACGTCAATTAAGGTGCACTTGTTTTCCTGCTTATTCTTGATCACAATGTCTGGGCGATTTGCTGTTATTGCTCTATCTGTGTGGATGGGCATGTCATACAGGATAGTGATATTATCTATTTCTACCACTGTTTTTGGTTCGTGTTCATACCATTTGTCTACAGTGTCCACATTGTATTCCCTTCAGATGTTCCACTGTAGGTGAGTTGCAACCTTATTGTGCCGGTGGATATATTATGTCTTTGCCAGTTCTGGGCAGCCTGATATAATGTGATCTATGGTTTCTTGGGATTTATTACAAAGGTGGCAATGAGGGTCAGTGCCATCTTTTATAACGTGGTGCTGGTATGCTCTGGTGAGGAGAGCTTGGTCCTGCGCCGCTATAATTAGTCCCTCTGTTTCCGATTTGAGCCCACTCGACTTGAGCCACTGGTTTGTCAACTTCATGTCCACGTCCGCTTCTCTTATCTGTGAGGGGTATCTACCATGCATTGGTTTTTCTTCCCATCTTTTCTGTAGTAGTTTCTGGCCTTGGTGTTTTGCTTTTGCCTTGATTTTCTTTGCATGTAGAATTACATTTTCATTGTCTCTTCTGGGCTTCTCTTGGAGGTCTAATTCATTATTATTATTATTATTATTATTATTATTATTATTATTATTATTATTATTATTAATATTAATGTCCAGTTGTTTTTATAGGTTCCAGTTGTCTCCTGGTTTGATGACTTTTCAGACATGGAGCTTTTAGACTTGATTCCTCTCCTTGAAGCACTAAATGAAGTTGACGATGTCTGTGCATTTCTGAGAAGTCCCAATATGAATGTAGTGAAAAGCAGATGTGATTCATTGGGTACCAGTTGATTCAGGAACTGTTTTGAATAGATTTATCAATATTTTTCATAACTCTTTCAACATACAGTAAAGTAGTGTAAGTTAAGACTTACGTGTTCTACTTTCATGTCATTTGCACGTGCAGGACACATAAAATGCCACTCAAGAAGTAAGGAAGTACATACAATTTTCACTATATGTGATGGGAGGTTGACAACTCTAAGAAGGCCCGTGTCGGGAGAAAAATAAAATTCCTCATGAAACCTGGAGATTAATCAGGAAACATAACCAAAATGCATGGGAAACATGAAATAATTAGAACTAGGAAAGCAGGGAAAAAATAATCAAAATTGCAGTCCTCATTCGAATGCACCAAAAAAAATTAGGAGGGTATGCTAGTACTTAATTTGCTCAAAGTATTAAACAAACAGGGTATCTTAGAGTTTTCAGCCCACCCCTCCCCACCCCCCCCCCAACAATGCTGATTTTGTAATCAGCCCTTGACACAAGACAAAAGACTAAAGACACTTGCACCATATAACACAACAAATGTTAAGACGACAGAAAAACCCTGTTTTGTATAGTATAGTTTTTTAATTAATAAGAACTAACTGTTAATTGGTTAAAACATACCTTATGAAATCTGCTACTGAATCGAATTGAAAAGTAGGAAGTGATACTTACATATCCTGACGAATATTTTATAGGCAGTACCTGTATTGCAAGTGAACTGCAGTCTTATTTAGAAACATTTCAAAGGGTTTTTTGTGTTATGTATTTTTAATCACTATATAATGATTGTATTTTTACTCAAAGTGTACATAGAACTCTTAGCATTTTAGGCAATTTTTTATTGCCTTAAAATTTATAAATAGTGGTTTGCTATGTATAGTGGTTTGTGACTGTTGTGCAAGTTAAAGTCGTTACAACGTCCAGCCTTTTGTGGTAAATCTAAATAACATGATGAGCCATTCTAAATAGCAAGAAAACAGGCAACTAGACTTGGCAGAGTATAATAAATATTGTAACACTCCGTCTTCACACTTGCTATCAACAGAGAATTGTAACCACTTTTAATTGTTGATATTCCAAAAAGACATTTTCATAAGCAGCCAGTTTCAATTGTCATTCTCTTGGGCCCCCTTAGTTAACACCTGCACATATAGGTTGTTTTGAATTCTTCTTCTAGTCATAATCCAAGTAAAATTGTGAAAAGATGCACCATCATCTGTGAGCACTGCAATACTTTTTGAATACACATTGAGTTCTTTTTTCACATCACAAACGACTGTTTTCTTTTCATTCTGTATGTTTTCTTTGCTTCTTTTTATATTTGGTGCTGTACTGTCTGATTTTGCTGATTGTTAGCTATTACTCTTTTTCTTCCTATTATTAGACTATTATTATCATTATCCCAAAGTTGTCAGTATTTGGGAATTTTCTTCAGATAGTGTGGTTCAAGAACGAAATTGGATGTGGCTGTTTATGAAATTGGTTCATAAAAAATGGATAAAATACATGTAGCCAGCACTTTTTTTAGCAATGTTAGTTTTGGTGGAAATAGCTCTGATGAAATGATTGAATGCAACTGCTCTGAATTTGAAGGACAGTTTTTGTTCAGATCTATTCCACTGAAGATCGTTACACTGATTATGTAAATGTATTGTCATAGTAACATTTTTGATACATTTTTTGCAGGCAATTTATTAGGGACACTATAATCACTGCTTTTTACCCTAATTTTACTCTAGGACTCTGATATTTTGTACTAGATTAGTCCAAAGAGACTAGGTTACCTCTACTGTATAAAACCTTTTGATATGTGAACTACTTTTATAGAATATCAAACCTTAGAATCTATTATATATTCTCACAGAAATCAATGGGTAATTTTGTTTTTCTTGGGCTTTGATTTTTTTCTGCACTTGCTGTGTTTATTGCTGCATAGCCTGAGGTTGTCAGCTTTGTCTTTTATATTTTGTATACATGTAGCATGCTATAGGTGGTTTGCAAACAATTTTTAGAAACACACTCTTGAACAAATGCTGGTGGACAAACAAACGGCGCTGAGAGATGCTATTTATTGCCACCAGCATGGTGGCAGTGATGTAATGTGTAGACCACCTATATGCTTTTAAAGGGCTTTGTGTAAGTATTTAGGCCAAATGCAGTCAAAGGCGTTTGTAACTCTATATAGTTTACCGGTTTCAAGAATGTAATTGATAGAACAAGACAAGTGTTAATTCTGTATCTATAACATAACTACTCTTTACTGTCCATGTAAGAGCTTTGACTGCACTGAGAGGGACTTTGAATATTGCCAAAACATAAATTTGATCTGATTGGTTTGCTCCAAGTTTTTCCAAATCCAAGGCTTTCAAGAAAAAATTGCAAATTCATGAAATTTGTGTGTCTTTAATCTGCAGGAAACCAAACCAAAGCCTTATGACTTCAATGCTTTGGAATTGTTTTTGAGTTTGACATTAGGCTTTTTTCTTGGGGAATGTATTTTTTTTTTTCGGCGAAAGAGCAGTTAAGTCTTTTCATGTTAGCAAAACTCATCTTGTATTGTATATTTTTGTACCACACAATGAACAGAATATTTTTGTAAAGCCCCTCACTGAGTAATAAACAAGAATAGAGTGATGTGCTTGTCTTGTATACATGTGAGTTGAATGCTTGTTACAATATTATGACCAAAACATTGTATTTATTAATCAGTTTAGTTCCCATATCCAACTTTTAATCTGACTTATTGAAGTGTACTATGGTAAAGTAGGTCTTGCCCTGTATCAAAGCATTTGGAATTCAGAACTGAAAATGGGGGTAAATGCCCTTTTCTTGGAGTTAACTAAGCAACAATAATTCCCCATTTGAGCCTGGTTTTCTTTCGTGTGCTGAGATCTACAATGTTATGGATTTAATGATTGGTTAAAAATTTAAAACTCCCCCAAGTTCCCTGTGCAACTCCAAAATGGCCAATCAAGGGTGCTCACCATTCACATGAAAATCCAGAAATTCCTGTTTGAAATGATACACTGTACGTGTACACAAGAAACCCAAACCCGTTTGGTTGCAACAGGCCAATTTCAAGTTTGCCATGACTGTACAATGAAAGCACCAAGAACATAATTATTTTTACAGGGTTAGCCTCCATCTGAAATGAATATATCCACAAATTCTAACAAGATGATCTGTTAACAATTTTAGGAACCTTCCTACCAGTATTTGAAATGCCCAGAGTAACCCTGTATCGATGGCCCAGTTTATAATGGAGACAAATCATCTGTCCAGACCGATCATCCGTCTAGTATAAATACTGGAAGGACTACGAGATGAACAGATCATCTGTCTTGATGAGTTACCCACGATGGTTTGTCTCACAAGACGGACTATTGCGATAGCTGGTGTGGATGGATGATCCATCTGCTTTGTACACAGACTGATTATCAGACGAGCTACCGTTCTTTGCCCAAGCTCGTCCCAGACAGATGATCCGTCTCTAGTATAAATACGGCCAATGTATCGTTGGTGTTTGTATTCAGTGGTGACACTTAAGCCTGTTTCACACTAGTGACACGACATCATAACAACATAAAACTGCTTTACAGCATAAAACTGCTTTACAGGTTGGCGTAAAAAGAACGTCATGTTTCCAGTGTGCACATGCAGACATAATGACATTAGCAACATAACAGCATGAACATAGCGACATAAAGACTGATCTTTTCCTTATGTCATTATGTCAATGTTGTTGTGTCGTTATGTAGCTAGTGTGAACCAGGCTTAAATAGGAAAAGGGACAGCTATACCAATCATTAAAGGAAAAGAGTGAACTTTATTAGAACTGTCTTTGCTTGAGCAGATATTCTGCCAGTGATGTAAGAGTTGTTGTTCAATTTAATCGTTGGTTTAAAAGTTTTCTCCCTTTGCTTTCAGGAATGGTAATGCATGGTAATTAGTTTAAAACAAAGGGAGAAAAAATTTGTCCCAAGATAAAACTAAACCACAACATAAGTGACTGGGGTGAAATAACAGCACAATCTTTGGCGGTACACAGAAGCTTCAACAGAAAGCTCGACAGGAATAATTTGCTAGCACTAGGTCATTTGTTGAGTGTTGTCAAGAAAGACGTGCAATAGGACAATCTTAAAAAACACCGGGTTCACAATTTTACAGTCTTCAGTTATCAGTGTCTTCATCATTCTTGGTTTCTGCTGCTACAGCATCGCTTGCTTTACTGGAAGCCTGTGAATACAAAAAAACCATCATGCTTGTCACTTGTTTTGTCTGTTATCGTACTGTGTGATCCCAAGAGCTAGCCATACCCACCCAGGGTTTCCCTTTTCAAACAGAGAATGGATAATAGATGGAGAAATCACAAAAAATTGTGACATCCCTCTCATATATTTTTATGGTGAAACTCAGAGTTGCAGGCAAGTTTGTCGTTTACAGGTGGTGAAAATCACCTGCATGAAAGGAGAACACTGCCCATCCCTAGAAACCTATTCTTGTTGTAGTTATCATTACTATTATCATTACTATTTCCGTCATTGTTTGTTAAAAGGTGAGAACATTAGACTTGCAATACAAAGGATAGGGCACTGATGAGAATACCATCATGGTTTTGAGGTCTTCATAAAAATTGATGATTCTCAACTCTTTCATTTAAGTACATCTGAAGTCAATTTTTAATGGGAAATCAATAAGATGAACTGAAGAAAAACAAACAGCACAAAAGCTTGAATCACAAATGTCATGCTATAGAATTTCATCCACAGACACTTCAATCAGAACGACCTTGTACAGCATAATGAATTGCCCAATAGACCCTATTCAAAAATGGCTGTCTTTAGATTATTGTTTTGTTAGTATTAAAAATAGCCTCACTAAACTCATTCGGGATAACAAATTCTTTAGAATTTTAATCTCAAAAGCGAAGTAAGTGAGGCTATTTTGAATAAGAACAAAAGAATAATTTAAGCTAATTCCCATGAAAATGACGTACTATCCAGATTTTTTTCAAACTTGGCACAATTGATAGTCATACATAGGACATTGAAAAAATACATTAAAAAGATGGTGTCACTGTGCTTGTTTTCGCTGTGTACGCTCGTTATTCTAAGTGATTTTACTGAGATGCACGAGAAATGCTTGAAACTTGAGCAACCCCAAAAAATTGTTATTATGTAGCAAAAACTATGAATAGTAGTGAAACCTGGAGCCTAGTTGTTTTTCTGGGCTATAATCTTTCAGTATAGTGATTTCAAATTGCCAGATCATGCAAATAATGTAGGTGAATTGGGCCACTTGGTAATCAATTCATACTCCTCCCTGGCTCCAAATGTAAAGTTTCATGTCATTTACACATATATAATCCAACTTCTACCATCAAACTTTTTTTCTCCTTAAAATATGTTTTACGTGTGCCTATTACGAGTAAGTAATGCTAATTAAAAATGGGTGTCACTGTGCTCATTTCTTTGCTACACGACTGCAAAGGGAAATTTCGGCTGACAAAGCTTAATGTCACTTGAGGCAAATGTGCCATGTTTCTCTCGCGTGCGCTTGTACGTGCGCTAAGTGACGCCATAAATTATGTGCAGTAAGGATGCACTATGCAATTGAAAGGAACCACCTTAAAGGCAGCCATTTTTGCATTGGGTCTATAAGGTATTAATTTTGTGCTGCTTAGTTTGAATGAGTTGAATTAGTTTTATTTGTTTATTTATATTTATTTTTGTCTTTTTGGCCTCTAATGAGAAAGGTTTGAAAAATTCCTTTGGCAAGTGGTTGGGGTTTCATCCCCTCCCACAATTTTGAGGTGACATCATGACATTTCTCCAGTAAGCTGAGTAAACAACTGCTCAAGGAAACTCTCCTCCTGGATTAAAATAATCAGTTACTACGAGTCTTCCCTCACCTTCTTTTTCTTCTTCTTTTGAGTTTTTCTACTTGCAGATGTTGCTAGGGTAGCCTGTTAATAATAACAAACTCCTCAGTAACAAATCAAGGTGTGGATTGCAGCAAGTGCAAGATCATTAACTTTGTCATATATTAATACATTTATTATTTGGGAGTAAAGATTTCACATCATGTAACAAAACAGAGAGTTAAAGGGGCACTGTTGTGTAATTTTGGTTTGGAACCAAACATGTGTTTGCAAAGTGGAACACTTACAAAAAAAATTTATTATTGCAGGTTTCGTACAAAGTACTTATACTAATATATATTAAAATATTAAAATATGTGCATTGAAACCATTTGCGGTTGTCTGTGGCCACAGAGTGGGAGGAAATGGATTGCAACTTGAAAAAGTTAGGTTAACTTTTTTCAAGTTTCATCATTGTGTCTATGAAAAATCACCATGAAATAGTACAACTTCCTTTTCCACCCAAGAAATAATTAGAAATCTGCCCCTTCACATTAGATGGGCCAATCACATAATAGAAAAAGTACTTCCTTACAATTTGAACAACAAGAATTGAGGTGAGAGAAACCCTTTAAAACAAGGACAAACTGAACTTTTCAAAAAATTAGAAAACCAACAAAGAAGAAGAAGATAAATCTTTACTATCCAATTTTTGTAGACAACCTGATACAGCATCTCAATTTTTGCATGAAAGAGATTTATCAGAAATTGCTCTGAAAATCCAAAACTTTCCTTCACAGATTCCATTGGGTATAAGCAACAGAATCTGATCATTTAATGTTCAGCATTACCTTGATTTCTTCATCCTGTATTGAATACTCTGATTGTATTATTTCTGGGTCAAAAGGTCCTTGAGTTATCCTGAACAAATACAAAACAATGTTTTTAGTGTTATAAGTAATAATGATAATGATAATGATAATTTTTATTCGGGAAACCACTCGCCTAAGCAGTTTTCACTGGTGCCCTGCAAATAATAAATTACAACATGAAGAGGTAGAGCAAAGGTTTTTAGAGAAGCCTGCACCCCTTGCCACTGCTCAAGCACAGCTCTTCCCTTACCAAAATTGAAGTTTGAATTGTATACTTTTAGTATACAAAGAGTATACATTGTCTGCGTTACATAGCTCATGTGTATATATTTTGTATACATCAAATATACATCAAGGGAAACTTCAGCTTTCTTGTCTGTAGTGATGTATACTTTTTGTATACATCATGGTTAAGGTGAGTTGCTTATGTATACATTGTGTATACATCAATGTTGAACTGTTTGATAAAAGACCAATGATGTATACTTATTATATACATCATTGCTCAATCTGAAAAGAACAATTATCACTATCTTCTTTGCAGTATACTATATGTATACAAAAACAACAAATGATTTGGACAAAAATGCAAGGATGTATACTAATTGAATATACCACAAAAGTCAGCTGTATTTCTATGTAATTTTGATTGCATGGATACACACGCAGACAAAAAGCCGTAAAGATCAGCACGACAAATTGCAACTGACATTTATTTAGTATTTGCAGTTGGTTTGCTTTCTAAGAACAGCTATTAAACAAAATTAGAAATGCATTTGTAAAAGCAGTACTAGATTAATGAGCAGATTGCATTTTATACACACTGTACGTAATATAAAACAATTTATACCACTATAATGGAATAAACTGTTCAGTCTTTCTTATACTGATTGGGAAATATTCCCAAAAACTAAGTATTTTCATTTCCACAGTTCATGTGAAAGCATCTTCCAACAATACTCTCCAGTGGAACAGCAATTAAATCATTTTCTTTCCTAAGGTAGAACTGCACCAGTGTAGGAGTCATTGGCGATAACAATTTCCTTATTTGGCGAGCGGGGAATGTTGTTTAGGGAATGAAAGATGTTGCGAGCGAGTGGGGAAAACGAGGACAGACTGGTGAAAGGGGGCCTCATGCAATTTCTGAATTTCTTCACAATGTTTTTATCCTTATCAGTAATTAGGAAGATAACGATTTTGTACATGGTGTGTTTGCCTCTTTTGTGTGAGGTAAATTAAGCTGATATTCTGACAAAAAAGAGTTTCCAACGGTAAAAGCATGCACATAATTATGCCCTGTGTGTAAACATCTGCTGGAGAAGCATTTGACAGCTGAATTTAACCTCAAGTTTCTCTTCCAAAGTGGTAAATACTGAATGCTTGATTCACTGAGTCATAAAACGTTGACATCTCAGGGTGCCTTATGTGTTTGTTTCCCTTACAAGCAAGGTTGGTACAAAATAATATAAACAAGCTTACTTAGGCAAGCCACTTGGTATACAAAAAAAGTAACTTAAATGCACTGTTTGAAACAAATTCCAAGTCACACAAGAATGTTGAGGGCAGTAGTTGAAAATAATTAAAGGAAAAAAATAAACTTGTTTTGTAGATATTAGTCAGAGCATTTATTTGCACTGTAACCTTTCTGTTTACCTCATGTACTGCAAAACACTCGATCAGCTCACTGTTATGTTTGTAGCGCTAATTGAGAAAATAATTCATCCACCGCTTCCACTGGCAAACAAGTTTGCCAGAAACAAAACAGTTTGTTAGCTGATCCTGTTGTAAAAGGTAACTCCTTGAAAAGTTCCTCTATACCCCGTTTTGTGAAGTGACAGAGCGAAGAAGAAACATGCAAGTGAAGTGTTTTTTGCTCATGTTCGGATTTGACTGTTGCAGTAGTGTTTTCTTTCACTTGGACCACTTTATGTTGATAAAACCACACAAAAAGGTTTCCTCTCGCCTCTGAGTACTTATAATGGAGGAAATAAGCCGTCTATTTTTCAGGAAACCTCTTGTTTTCCCAATCGATCCATCGGAATTGAGTACTTCAGCCTCCATGTTGAATTTGAGCAAGCTAGTTCCCAGGAAAGCCGTGAGGTCATTAACGCATGCGCAACTTGACTTGAACGTCAAATTGCGTGTGTAGGCAATTTAAGCGTGGGTTTGAAGCTGGCTGCGTTACTCTGCTATAAAGTTCGATTCCCCAGGATTTTACGACTAAAACACATCAGTTGAGGAGAAGAAAATGGGCAGACATATAGTTCATGAACCACAAAGTGTCCCAGGCTGGCTAGAAAGAAAGGTTAGATGTTTGGATCACAGATTTCTCAACTCATCGTACGTCACTCATCAGAAGTTCGAATTTGTCATCTGATTCTTTATCTTCTCTTTTGCATCTTTACATCATCATTGTTTAGTTTTGAAATGGTAAAGTTCTAGAATTAACAAGATATAATAAGCTTTAATTGGTCACTTGCGTAAATCCGTTTGATTTGAAGGACTAGAAGACAGAATTTCTGAATCGTTTATTCATGGCTGCCATTCATACTCGGAGGAATCATTTGATTTCTTTGAATCTGAACTTTCGATTACACAAAGTTAAAGTGTACTGACTAATCATTTGAGCATCACTGACATTAATATTGACTCAAAAGCCCAAAATTCACTGTTAGCCGCCAGCCTTGCTTTGCCACATGAACGTGAAGCAAAGACCAGACGGAGATGAATTTTGTAGACCTTTTCCATACAAAGAGTGTTACCTTAGAGTTCTCTTTCAAGAATGTTATGTTACAGTTGCATATGAATAAAATGCATGTTATTATGCCTTGGATTTTATTTTGTTGGTTTCATCTTACCTAATAAATCCCAATAAATATATAATACAATCATAATATAAAATAATTTCAAGTTTATACCAGCAAGCACATGGGTTTTCAAAGCTGGTCATCTGTTTCATATCTGAAATTATACTAAAAGTATACTTTGATATAAAGTTCGAGTATAAATAAAGCCTGTATGTGATAAAATTATCATACATACAGAAAGTATACATTCTGTATACTCGTTTGAATTTGAAATTTATTTGTGCTATATTTCGTAGTATACTTTTAGTATACCCCGGTACTTGACTGGACATGGTATACTAAAAGTATACTTTCAGCCGTCCCAAATTACTATTACAAAAAGTATACATCAAAGTATATCTTTGGTATACCCAATGTAGTATACTTTGTGTGCATAAGCATATCCCAGGTAAAATGTCAGGTGGGATCTAGGCGGGATCCCGGCAATCCCGCATGGGATCCCAGGTGGGAATGGCGGGATCCCGCCTTAGGAGGTGGGATCCCGCCTTTCCCACCTGGGATGAAAATTTGATCCCACCTGGGATCCCGCATCAAATGCGGGATTCCAGTATCCCACCCGGGATCTTAGGTGGGATTTCTACATCCCATCCGGGATCTTAGTGGGACTTATACATCCCACCCGGGATCTTAGGTGGGATTTCTACATCCCACCTGGGATCTTAGTGGGACTTATGCATCCCACCTGGGAGTCTGGGTGGACATTGTGCATCCCACCTGGGATCCTAGAAAGGATTCGCAAGAGTCATATCCCACCTGGGATCCTAAATATCCTTCCAAGAAACATACTCTTGCTCATGATCTTGGGAAGTTTCCATGCAAAAAAGTGATGACTGTAGAACTTGCCACCCAAAATATCCATTTCAAACATCCATGGACATATGTCATGAATTCGATCTGCCAGTAATCAATCAAATGTCAATCAAACGTTCCACAAAAAGTTGACAAGGTGCTTGTGTTATAGTAATTCCCTTTAAAGCAAGGTTGTTAGGAAAATAACACGTAAATACACGTATATAAACCAAAAAATAAATACAACTAAGTGCACTGTTTGAAGGATTCCAAGTCACACAAGAATGTTGAGGACACACAGTCGTTGAAGTTACTAAAAGGACGAGAAAATACACGTTTTGTAGATATTAAAGCATTTATTTGCACTGTACTGTAACCTGTTTCTTCACTTCATATTAAACACGTACTTGCATCCCTAAAGGTTCGTAGTTCTTTGATCGAGAAAACAATTCATCCACCGCTTCCACTCCCAAACAAAAAAAAACTTACACAGTTAGTTGGTTGATTCTGTTGTAAATGAAATCCTCTTCAAAAGCTCCTCTTTTCACTGTTTTCTTTCCAAAGACGCAACTTTGATCAAAGTGACAGCAAAGGAGCAACAAGTGAAGTGTCATGCTCATTTTCGGACTTGACTGTTGTAGGAGCATTTTGTTTTTCACCTGGTCCACTTTAACTTTATGAAAACATATTCAAAGGTTTCCTTTCGCCTTTGAGTGCATATAAAGGTGGAAATAAGCGAAGCATGTCTCCAAGGATCCTGTTGTTTTCTCAATGGATCGATCGAACTTGAATATTCCAGTCCGCCATTTTGAATTTTGAGCAAGCTAGTTCCCAGGCAAGCCGTGAGATCATTAACACATGCGCAACTCAACTTCAATGTCACATGGTGCTTGAAGACAATAGCAAAGTGAGAGTTTTGCTTCTAGCGCGTGGGTTTGAACAGATACAGAGGAGTTTTATGAAGTTTGCTACGCTGTTCTGCTAAAATACTTTGATTCCCCAGCTTTTTGCAACTGAAATATATCAGTTGAAGGAAAGAAACCGAACAGACAAGAACAAAATGTCTCTCAGGCCGTCTGTAGAGAAAGGTTAGATGCTGTAATGCTTGTTTGAATCTCGGATATCTCATCGCATTGTTATAGTTACGTAGAAGTTCGAATTTTGCATCTCTGATCTTTATCGCCTATTTTGTATCTTTGCTTTATCGTTCTTTAGTTCTAAAGCGCAAAAATTCTAGAATTGAGAATATATAAGCTTATAATCATAAGCTTTTGGTTTTTAAAGACTAGAAGTCCGAACTTATGAATCATTTGTTCATACACATTTTATGGTAACCTGTCATACAATGTCAAGCCCGGAATATCTTTTTCTTTGATTTCTTTGAATGAGAACTTTCGATTGCAACAAGCTTCTTTCAAAACGTTTCTATGCAATTTCTGTGAGAATTTGTGAAAATTAATTTTTTAGGAAGACTAGTAAGACTATAACTCAAGTACTGAGACTAAACTGTATTTTTTGTTATATTTACACGAATATGTTGCTATTATTAATAAATTGATGGCTTAAATTCAAAACTGGTATAGTATTAATTTGCTAATGTAAACTGGGTGGAATGGAGGACAGTGACCACACTTGGAAAGTAGGATATCTCACCCGGATGATTCTGGCGGGATTGGTGGGATCACACCTGGGATGGATGCGGGATCCCACCAATGATCTCTGGTGGGATCACACCTGGGACTAAGGTCGGATCCCACCTAGAATGTTTCATAATCTTGGGTGGGATCCCGCCTATTTGAGAAAGGATCCCAGGTGGGATCCTGGTGGGATCCCGCCTGAGACATTCCATAATCTTGGGTGGGATCCTGCCTACTTGAGAATGGATCCCAGGTGGGATCCTGGTGGGATCCCGCCTGGGACGTTCCATAATCCCGGGTGGGATCCCAGATGGGATCCCACCTATTTGAGGTGGGATCCCACCTGGGACTGAACCGGGATCCCAGGTGGGATTGGCGGGATCCCGCCTCATATTTTTACCTGGGATACAAAAAGTATAGTCTATTTTGTTAAGGGTTACTGTAAGATTAGAGTGGTCACCTGCTTGCTCCATTTGGCATGAGTAACAGCGTGAACTTGAACTGTGCTACATATTCACCTGAAAAAAATACATTGGCAGATCTAGAAACAGTTGAAAACCTGAGGGAACAGGGTTATCAGGTATTGTAGATTCCAAGTGTGTAGCCACATAATTACCATTCATATTGCTCATGTGCATCATAGAGAATAAAATGATTTCAGGTAATACGTCCATCTACCTGTGCCCATACAACAAGGTGGTTCCTGGGATAGAGGCAGTGTTCCAGATAACTTTCAGAGTCCGGGGGTCATAAACGATTGTTAAGGGGTCAGTAGACATGGATCTTCCCAAACTACCTAATACTCAACAACTCAATGTGGCGGGTCAGGGAGCCAGCTCTCTAAGGTTTTTGACCTGAGACCCGTTGCTTATCTAGAACACTGTAGAGGTTTTTGTTAATGATTGTCTTTCAGCATAGTGCACACATCTATTTAAATCTGCTAATTAGCATTCTGTGTAAACTATAAATTCAACTTTCTACTTTGTGTAATTTAACTGAAGATGACTGAAGATCTAGCCTGTTGAAACATTTTTTTAAAACAAAAACTTTGTGAATTTTCTTAAAACCATAATATGTCTGCTACTATCCACAACTAACACATAGAAGTCACTGAACACACCAGGGAAGAACTATGCTACAAAACATAAGACAAGGAATTTAAATTTTGACATAAATGTGGCTCTCCACAGGATTTCAGGTAAAATGGTGATGACACGGGCACGCGTGCGAGGACACGCTAAACAAAAGAAATTTCTTTTAACACGCCAGCAGCGTGTCACCATGCACGTCTCATTAAAACTGCCTTTTGTCTTATCTCACACGGAGAGCACAAAGGAAAACGTTCAGTCACACAAAGAAGCGTGTCAAGTTATGAAACACAAAGGAATCGAGCAAAATGACACGCTAGCGTGCAAAATGTCTCGCTTTGCGGGCAAAATCACTGGGGACGCTCGAAAAATAATCATCGCGTAAAATGTTCGTATGACCTTGTTCATCAGTCGACAGTTCCCGAGAGAAAATTGTTATGAGGAGTCAAAAAATTGAAACACAGCTGCCAGCACATGGAATGACTTTCTAAATTTTATTTTGCAAAAGATAAAGCCTGACAAAGTTCAGCCGTGTACAACTAAATTTAACAAGAACCAAAAAGTGCCGGGTTTCCTGTATAAATTATGTTTAAAATGCTCACACCGTAATTTTTCGGTTATAAGGTACACTCGGTTATAAGACGCACCCCCAACTCAGCAACTCAACTGTCCATTTTTCTGATGGGAAATTTCCGTAAAACACTTGGTTATATAACGCACTATAAACTGAGAAAGATACGTGGAGCAACAACGGAGTTGTAATAAACAAGAGAGAAAAAGCCGTGCATAAACAAAGAGCCGAAAAAGCAGAAGGAATACGATTTATGAAGTTTACTTACTTGTGACCTACTAAATAACCAAATGCGTGAAAAAAAGTTGCATCCTGACTTGATTGATTCAAGCAAATTTGTCGCTTGCGTGTAAAAACTAAAGATTCACTTTGATTACAAAAGTGTAAATAATTACACGCGCTCAATGGCGATTTGGTTTGAGTTGCCAGCGAGGAGAATGCTCCAGTTAACCGGCTTCATATGTCAGTGCAAAAAAGTGGCTGGATGGAAGAACAAGGTTTGTATAATTTGTAAAGAAACACAATTTACATTTCGCAATGGAAGTGTTTCCGATTTTAGCGCGACAAGTATCACATTCCAGAGCACGTGTTTTCAAGCACGTCTAATAATTATGCAAATGAAAATACTCTCTTGGGAACTAATGAGTAGATTCGAAAAACCTCCATAGCTATGAAAGTCAGTGCTTAATCATAGTGGAAAATGCGAATTTAGAAAATTGTTTCAGAAAAATATTTACTTTTTAATTTATGGCCCATTTCAAACGTTGTGCTACTGCTGTAGTTCGCACCCGATTGTTCCTGTGGTGTGACATATTACGCGACGATAAGAACGATAATTATCTTCTGTGAAATCGAAGATTTTCAAGGTCAAAAGATTATAGATCTTCGACTGCTTATGAAAAATAAAGCTCCTTTATTTTTTCTTCATTCTGAGCTGCTGCACTTCGAACAAACTTCGTTCAGCTGACAAAATGCGCGTTGTGTTACCATAATTTTATGCAAACAACTGTTTGCACTGTTTCGTACCGGTGAGCTTGTATTCAAACCTTGCATGGTTTTGCTTCAGTCTCGCCGAGCCCTTTTCTCTAGATAATCGTGTAACATAACACGCTTGCCGTGTTTAATCACACTCTCCGCGTGACAAATTGCACGCTAGCTTGAATGAAAGGTTATGCATGTTAAGTCACGGAAAACAAAAGCTGCGTGCCACTTTTTGTCTTCTTCATTAAATATGTGCATATCCATGACAAATAACACGCTTTGCGTGCCGTGTCCTCGCACGCGTGCCCGTGTCATCACCATTTTACCTGAAATCCTGTGGAGGACCACAAATCTTGTGTAGTTTTTCAGTTGCGGCGCTGGTTCTAGAAATTCCCATTGATACCAATGTCCTTACTTACTTACACATGTACAGCACCTTATTACAATGGAAATCATAAACATGTTTATAAAAAGAAGCAATCAACCAAACTGAACAGAAAGCTGCCTAAATAGAATCAGAAAATATATAGCTTCTTACAAATTATTAAAAATACAGCTACACAGAAAGTGAAGGAACTTGAATCATTCATTGTGGATTCACAGTATCTGACCATAATATTCATTTTAGCATAAATCTACTAGCATTCTATCACGAATGCCATTCTCTGATTGGCTACGCTACTTGCCATCTATTCTGTGATAGAATGTGAGTCACGGTTCTTAACAAAATGGTGGCTGCTTTGCAGTTTTGAAGTGTCTACGAGGAGGATTTAGATAATTAATTTTTACTTGTTTAGTTTTGAACGACAAGTAAATTTATACCAAAACAATTAGATTATTCGCTTTCAATTTCTATATATAGAGTCTACAAAACTGACCTTCTTTCTCCCAAAGAACATTGAATGGTTCTAGAAGACCATGCTTTACGCATTCCATAACCCCCATTTTTGCTTTTCTTTCATCTTCCCAGGCTCTGAGAAAAAGAGTAAAACAAGTGATTAGTTATTCTTTTTTAACGTAGCATCTGGTTTGACGTTTGATCTCAATAATGAGCTGGAATCAGCTTGTACACAAGGCTTAACCGGGGGAATATTTTCATTACATTGTACATGTAAATGTATTCCCCCATAAGAGTCTGCACTTCATGCTAGATCCACTTCAATACTGAGAATATGAAGACGTCCTATTGACCTGAGCTTCTGATCACTAAACTGGTCAGCATATTTTTTGGCCAGAATTTGAACTGGCTTATTTGTGGGTAACTAAAAACTGTGTGGAGATACTGGTACTCATGGATAATCCATAAGCATTCCGCATTCTAGGATATCATGTGATAAAAGCTTTGAAGGACTTACCTTAGTGTAAATGGCATAGTGGTGAATTTGTTACATACGTCACTGAAAAAGACTGCAAGAGACAGTGTTAATGCAAAATATAACAAATTTCTTCCCTTTAGAAAAGCACTTAGTATGAAATGCCATAGGGGACTGCACAAGAGATGGTACATGTCATCATCATGTGAAATGAGATGAGGACTGGAGAGCACTGAACATAATCATAACAGACCCCTTAGGACCTTGGCTGTGGCTGCACCATCTTAGCTAACCAGGGGGCAAGTTATTCATACATCATTGTAAATGAGACAACATAGAATACTGGTAGTATTGTATAAATGTTACAATACAGGGAAAGGGGCACCATCAGCTATAAGGCAGGTAAAAGCACAGAACTGAGGGCATGATGTCATCACTCCGAAAAAAGACCAAGAGCCACACAACCCTGAGAGGAAAAGCTTTGCAGGAGGAGCCTGAGGAAATAATTAGGACAAAGCCACACTGGACACTGTGCTCTTATGGACAACAGTATTCATCATGAAAGTGGTCAAAATGTGGAATCATGAGGCGCAGCTGAGTGAGTCCACAATGCTAAACCATGCAACAAAAACAACGCTACACCACATCACATTTACCTCAATACCAACATCAAAGAAACTGTTTATTTCAGAGTGTGACCAAGATCGTTGATGTTGACAAGAGTAGCATTGTCTAGACTCTTTTCAACAACAGCAAATTAGCCAATAGAGATTGAGATTACTAGCAATTTTGGTAAGATTTCAGCTTTCCTTCTTTATACAGAACAACTGCAACAACATCATTGCTCGTGCAAGGTAAGTCCCTACCTCTAGATGCCTTCACTTTCAAGCTGTATGTGTTGTCTGTTTTTTTGTACACAGTTGTACGGGTTTCCTTCTCTTTCGTTTTGCCTTCTCCTGAGCTAATGAGGATGTCAACTGCGAAAACATCATGTACAGCAAACTCACACTTGGCATGGTCCTTCCTGTCAAAACAGAGAGCAAAGATAGTAATAGTGATCAATATAAATCAATAAATTATGCACAGAAGACCTGGTTTGGTATCTACTCCAACTCAATGCTAAAATTTAAATTTTAATAATATTTAAATAAAAAATGGGAGCTTGTACATCTTTTCATTAAAATTGAGCTTGTCTTGTGAGAGTATAAAGCAGGCAGATGATACCATTAGTAAAATCCAGATAATCCCTCCACCACTATGTTCTTTTTCACTACCAAGCAACTGAGAGGTCGGGTACCACCTAATTTATACCATCAAATGAGAACCATTTTTTCTCTTGTTAGCATTTTGAGCAGCAATACAAGCACAGCAATGAAAAAGCATAAAACAATGAAAAAATTAAAATGCGAACTTGTGTTCTAAATGGCAACAGTCCTTTCACAGAACAACACACACTTCTTGCAAAAAGAGCAGCATATAAGGTTACCTTTGCTGTTCTGTGGGATTCTGAATGATTGCTTTTTCACCATCTACAACATTTCTTTTCAGTTGATGGGATAACATACCTTGAGACAACGAAAAAAGATTAAAAAATAATGTACATGTATCATGTTACATTATAATCATAATCAGTTCTCATCTGTGCCAAGTGGTGCATAGGGCCTCCTACAGCTGTGGGTGGTTTCCATGGCAACCAGAGGCCCTTGGGGACAGGTGGTCTGCCCATGACTCAGCCTCCACCCAACCCTGAGATGTGTGTGAAGTAAGACCACAGCACCAGGAACTACGTTCCCTACTCTTTTTGATCAGTGCGTGGGTTGTTTTACGTCCTCTTCCAGTTTTAAATGTGGAGGTAAAGGAGGCAAGGCCGACAGCCAAATGTTGCTGCCTGTGATGCAATCATTTGAACTGAAGCAGAATGATATCACGTACACAGCCAGTGTGATCGAAGGAAGATAGTTTTTTAACCTTTTAACCGCTGAGTGGTCTCCTTTTGACAGAGTAAAATCTATAAGTCACTATCAGGGAGGAAAGGGTTAAGGGTTATTTCAAGACCCTGGTTTTTGATCCACTCTGGGGTTAGCACCCATGACCTATGTTCTGTTCAGCAATCCAGTGCTCAACCAAGTTAGCTAACTAACTTGGTGGTGGTGGTGTTACTTTATAATGCCACCCAATTACTACTTTACTTCTACTTTGTAATACTAACAATGAAACAAATTATCCAGCTTCCAGATAGAATACAAGAAAGAACAGAAACTACCTTCAACAGGCTTGCATTGGAATGCCTCTGCTACTTTTTGTATTTGATCTGTCACTGTGTAATTCTGTAACAAACATTTAACACGACAATCACTTTATTCCAAAAAGTAAAACGAAAAAAAAAATCCAATAAAATGTTTTGAGGAAGGATTTTGGCAAAATAGAGAAAAGGGATACAGCAATAAATTAAGAAAACTACTAAGTAAGTAAGTAAGTAAGTAAGTAACTTTATTCAGGTTATTCACTATTCTGCAGGTTAAAATCAATATGTATCAACACAATCCCTCATGGCTTTCATCTTAAGAAGTGTGAGCCACTTCCTTAAAACATTACAAAATTTCAGCATGTGCGAGTAACCACTGTTGCCAATGTGCTGGTACATAACTACCAATAGAATATTTGGAAATTAACCATGAATGCGAAAAGTGAACATTGCCAATCTTCAAACCAATCACTAACACATGCAAACCAGTGCAGTGTTTTTGCTTGTAAGTGAAAAGGTTCTTATCCAAATAACCATGGTTTGAATGTTGCTCATTTGTTTTAAAACACAAATGTGGTAAATAAACCTTGGAAAATTCATGAACATGGCTTACAAAAGTTTTAAGAACATCTGTTTCTTTCCTACAGTAGCAGGTGAAAGTCTATAAGAAGGGAAGCATTCATAAGATGTTACATTCATTTAGGTGAATGTTATTATTCCAAATAGCGCTAACATGAATAGTATTGTTTTCAGTGAGCCCAATTTAGGAAAAGTCTCTTTGGAGGAATATTGTATCATTCTATGATATCCAGTTTGCAAGTAAAAAAAAACTCTTGGGCCAAGCCTTCTGAATAGGTATCTTGACCTAAGTTAATCCATATCTTACCTCGTTACCAGCCTTGACCAGTCTTTGTGCTAATTCAGAAGCTAGGTAAGCTGCTTGAATGACATCTGCCTTTCGCCCTGTTACTTTATTGTCCTGAGACAGCAAGAGATCCATGCAATTAGAGCAGGATAGTGGTTATAATCAAATGTGCCATATCATTTCATGGACTAACTATTGGGGGTCACACACTAGGCCATTTTTCACGCCGATCACCGCAATCAGTGAAAATTGGCCAGTGTGCCCAGTGTAGCAATTGTGATTTTCACCGATCACTGCAATTGGTGTATAAAATGGCCGGTATCTGCCATGTCAGATATCGGTGATTAAATTCGCCAGCATTCGCATAGTGTACGCTCATCGCTGCGAATTGCCAATAAAGTCAACCAATCAGATTTGGTGATTTTATCATATGACTTTTCAGAATGGCAGACAACAACAACACACGGTTTTGGACAGAGGAAAAAGAAGCAAATCTGATAAAAAAAAAATCGCAAGTGAAATTCACTAGTGATCAAATTCGCCACACCTACTGTTGTAGGCTTATTAGATACAGGAAGCTGTTGGAGTTGATCCTTTTTGTGTGACAAGAGAGCTTTCTCTGGAATCGATAATTATTATGGAGGAAAGAAAACATCTTTACCATTTCACAAAGCCAAACTTTTAAATCACTGTGGCAATTTATGTTTGATGGCACCCATTCACTCATGGCTCATCAGATTATTAGACACTTCATAACATGGCACTATTCTAACAGGATTCCAAATATTACAAAGATCAGTAGCACAGTTCTGATGTACTTTTGTGTAACACAGGTCAAAATTGTAACATTTCTCAAAGTTCCCCATTTTGCTGTACATGTGTCAGAAAAAGCAAGAAAACATATTGTTGTTACAAAAACATGTCATTTTGGTCAACACAGGCCCATTGAAACCATTTTTTGCTTGACCCACAATGCATTGCGGCCACACCCTTTTTTTAGAAAAACCTCTATTTACACTATTTATAGGAAATTTTGAGCAAAAATAATTACTGAATTGCTATTTACAAAATTCAATCACAGAGATGATAGTATTTGTTCATGTTCATCCAAAGGAACTTGATATATTGATTTTCCTCTCTTTCTCTTTGACAGTAGTGTTCCACAGATATATCGAATGGTTCCCGGAAAGACAGCAGCCGTGTTGTCATCAAGTTTATATGTTCGATCTATTATGTTCTCCCTTAAAAAGAAATTTCCTAGTAGAACATTCTGTCCCTCAAAGTAATTGCTGCCATAAGCATCTGTAAAGTTCTCTGTTAAGGAAATGACACCATTGCTTGTCACTTTTAGAAGATAATAATCGTAGTGGGCATCATCTTCAGCTGCCACAGCCACGATGCTGTCTTTTGTTGCCAAGTCAGCAAGTTGAACAGACTCTTCATGTGTGGCTACTTCTTCAGTTCCCCTTGTACTGGTACCAGATGGCTCCCTTGACAATTTGATTTCTTTCCAGTTGCCCACCCATTGCTTGTTTTCGCATCTGTCGTAAGACTCAACTAAACAATCATAGCAGTAACACGATCTTTCCCTTGTGAAAACCTTCAGCTGTTCACTGCAGGTCCTCACAGAGTGTATCTGCCGGATGCCTTTAACTGCACAGAATCTCCCTCCTTCTCGGTTGCGAACAACAGCCAGCTCCCCAGACGAAGGCAAATAAAAGAAAATACGCCGCTTTAACTGTACTGACTTCTGCCTGGAGGGAAAAGATGATGTGGCTGGTTCTGAAAAGTTCTCTCTCAGAAAGTCACAAAGCTCTTTGGCATTTGAGAGTGTGGCTTTCCTGGAAAGAACTGCTGATGTTGCCTTCTGCTTGACATGCGAGCCAGCCGCATCCTGTTCTCCCTTCGCATGAGATGTGGCAAAGTAGTTTCTCTGTACTGTATATCCAAGCGTTGCTAGGGAACACGAGAGGTCACCATAACAGTGTCGGCTTTTATACTGTCCTGCGCAACCATCTGTGAATTCATGCATTTTTTTAATAGTGCATCTGGATTCTTGTAAATGCTTTGAAATCAACTTCTGGATGTGAAGGACAGAGTCGTGATCTTGTGTGACATCATCAGAGATCACAAACAAATGCTCTTTGCATATTACTGGCTCCTCTTCTGTGCTCTGAAGACCATCCACCTCTTCATTTGAATGCCTGTAAAGAATAGTTACATGCAGGCTTACTTTATTGACGTCAAAGTATTGTGACTGGATTTCATCTTGGAATCGACAGGCATAACCCTCGGAATAATCATGGATGCATACTGCTTGATCTGTCGGAAGACTTTCAAGAAGAGAATCCAGTTGTTCCCGTTGCCACTTGGCAAGGAAGGAGTGATAAGGGAACTGTCCAAGGAGCTGAAGAAAATAGTCAAAGAGTTCCTTTGGTGCAGTGCACTTCTCCACAAGGGCTATTTTCTTTATCTCCTTTCCATCAGCACTTAGCTTTCCGGTGGGGATGTAGTCATACCTCTTCCATTTGACTTGGTGATCACCAGCAGCTTCTTTCTCCTCAGGCAGCAAAAGTAATTTTTGTACCCCACATTCCTTGCATTCTCTTCTGAGGCATATTAAGTTATGGTACTTGTTGTCTTGTGATTTGGGGCAAAGTGTCTGTTCAATAACATCACTGACTGAGCTGTAAACTTGCGCATCAGCTTGGTGTTCCTCTTCCCTTGCGTCCACCACTTTTTTCCGATACTTCATGCAATCCTTAAAAACGATCTGAAGCTCAACGTGCTGTCGGCACATGCAGGTTTGCCTATCACGCTCTTTCGCTCCTTTAACGAAAAAAGGCTTTAGGTTTTCGAATTTTCTCTGCGATATCTTTATCTCTGGGTGCATTGACGTAAACTCTACGTAGGCTTCAGTTTGAGTTTTTTCAAGCACGTGTTTGGGATGTTCAACCCACGTTTTCACAGCAACACGTTTTCTGACCAGATCTTTCTTGTTTCCCGTTGGCCTGCTGGCCATTAATTTCCAGTAGTCGTACACAATCTCTTTAGTGTCTTCGGTGACTGCATCCCTTCTGGTTTTTCTTTCAGTTGCAAGCCAGCTAGCTTCTTCACCTTTCAAAATTCTCTCACGTTTTCCTATTCCCGACTTAATGCTTCTCCTATCCAAGGCTATGAGTTTGGACAGCGTCTTCTGACTTCTAGTTTTTCTTACGTTCTTGCCAAAAGAAAGTGATTTCGCTGCTCCGAGTGCCATACGTGCTTCGTTTGATCTGACATTCTTTATTGCTTTAATTCCTTCCGCGAGATCACTGGCCAACGCTTTGAGAGCAGCTACTTCTTTTTCCTCTTCGGGCGTTTTCACCAGTCCACGCTTTTCTAGAACCTTCCTTGTCCGTGGACTTTGTGTAACAGCTGCTACTACTTCTGCTTTCTTTTCAGGGGTGGCGGGAAGATTTTTCTTTGCTCGTTCAACAGCACGTTTCTTGGCCATTCTGTTAGCGAAAGGAGTACTGCCTTCAGAAACTTCGATCGGTGCTGCTTCTGCTTGAGTTTGTTCCTTTTGTTCTTTCTGTTTTAGCCTGTAGCGCTTGCTTCGTTCTCTAGCCATCCTTCTGCCTTTCTCAGTTTTCTCTTTCATTTCCGAAGCTCTCTTTTTTTGGTTTTTTTCACGCCGGCTTTTTTGTGTGACCTCTTTAATCGAAGCGCCTCTGATGTTCTTAGACCGTTCACGCCGGCTCTTGGTTCCTTGCTTTGTCTTTCTGGCTTCAAGGACTTTTTCAATAATTTTCTCGCGATTTTTCTCATAATGTGCTCTTCTTTTCTCCTGTTTTTCCTTCTTCTTTTGTTCTCGCCACATCTGAATCCTCGAAACTCCAGAATCCATAATTTTTGCATAAATTTCACAGACTTTTGATTCCGAAGAACACTGTAAACTACGTTGTTGCAAATAGCTTTTCCGAGAAACGGCACGTGCTCAAGGGAATTTCCCGCTCATTTCCTGACCTGATGCAATATTTTACTTCCAAATAAGGAAATTTGAAAGAATTCTAATTGATTATGTTGTTTTGAGATGATTTCAAAGCAAACGAAGCCTTCAAAATGGCCGGAACGTAGCGCTTGTTTTTGCTCGAAATCTGATCACTTACCTTCCTCAAGATCCAAATTGTCATCATAATGTTTAGAACAAACATAAACGTCGATATTTTCGTCAGCTTTGAACGGATTCGCTTGCTTCTGGTACCAAAATTTAGCTTGTCATTTGAGCATTTCGCATGTGTCAACATTGACACACTCCAGCGCACTCCTACGTAAACAACGGAGCGACAAGTTCAACAACCAAAATTCTTGCGTCACATATCGCACCGCCTGATTACTGTTTAGAACGCAGAAAAAAATTAAAATATCCGCAACGCTTAATTGTTATCGAAAGAAACTTCGGGAAAGTTTTATTTGACTTATGAGCATTTTGTTTTGTGATATAATTGCCATGTATCTCAAAAATCGTGAACACCCCAGCGAATTGAAAATGTCTGGTCTCTTCAAAGCGCCAAGCGTGACGCTTCAAATGGTGAGGCCTTTCGTCGATTTTTACGATGATTTAACGACAAGTTTGATAATTTTTTGTCTCAGTGTGCTTGACAATGAACTTTTTTAATTATCTGTTAAGTCTTGCAGTTATGAACTGAAAATTCGTCGGCAGTAACAGGAAAGGAGTGCATCATGAGTCCCACGCATGTTACGCGTGACGCCATGTTTTTATATCTAACTTTACAACTCGGCTTTCATTTTATTTTTCTAGAAATCGTTTATCTGACCATTCTTTAAACAGAAATACTCTTTAACATATGTCTAACAATTGTGGAAAGTCTCAAACTGATCCGATTATTGTGCGCCGAGATATCCTTAATCATTTTTTGCAAATTCATGATTTATCGTTGTGTACGTGAGAACCGTGCTACTGATCAAAAAGGATGCTTCCCTGTTGCAAGTTACAGTCATGTTGAGTTAATTATAAATAAAAGTTAATTAAAATCTCGTAGCTTACTTTTGAAGCACCAACAACAACAGTGTGTCCTACTACAGCAATATAACCATCAATATGAACACCAAGGTCTCTGGAAAGACAAAAAATGTAACAGTTATGACATAAAGCAGAGATTGCAGTGTGACATAAAACAGTCAGCACAATGACTACAATGATTTGAGGAACATCTTGAGGTAAATATCTAAAGAAAACGACAAATATCATGAATAAAAACATTTCCATTAAAACACAAACAAACAAAATAATCATTTTGACAAAAAACTAAAGCTATAGAGAAAGTACAAGAGGCAGGGTGTTCATTAGACATCGAAAATCAGAGAATTCTCCAGCTACTACACAGAATTCTCCTGCTAAATTTTGCTTGCTCCCTGAAAGAGCTTTGCCCTTTCATAATAATCTTTCATGATAATTCTCCTGTTACTTTACACTATCCGCCTGTTACTACAATTCTTTTTTTTTTTTTTTGTTTTTTTGTTTTTTTTCTTTTTTGTTACTACAATTCTTAATGAAAACCCTGAAGAGGCTATCCAGCTTACATTTTTACGAGGTCTCCATCCTGTAAGACGATATCTGGTTCACTCAGAAGAGGTGAAAAATGACAAACACAATGGTTTACTGAGATACAGGTGGGAAATGCAATACCTATTGAATAAACAACAAGAAGAGAACACTGACTTGAACCAGCATCACTATATCAAGTAGACTCAACTACAGTTACAGACAGGAAAACATTACAGTCGAACCTCGATTATCCAGACCTCAATTAGCCAGATTTCTCTTAGCTGGTCCCAGTTTTACATGACTGTTAATTAGCCATGTTTAAGATCCATAGTTAAAACTCTCACGCGCCGTACTAATGCAATGCCCAGGGCTCGACCTTGGTGGTGGTCAACTAGCCAAATACCACTGGATTGTCAGTTTGGGCTAGTGAAATTCCCTCAGTTATTAGCCATATTGGCTACTAAAATTATGGAGGCAAATTTCTTTGTCAACTGCTTAAGATAAATTTAGTGCTGTGAAAATTGTGACACAATGTTTAACATGTAGAAAGAAAAAAAAAAACAAAGTAATCTTTCGTGTGAATGAAAGTGAACAGCTTCATCACCAAGCCACATTCAGCTAAAGAGACTGGATCCGAGTGTTCCCATCATGCACTTCAATTGTAAATGAAAGTGCCCGTCATATTGTTTGCGCTTTGATGATCTTCAATGGATATCAGAGGGTTTTTATTTTCAAAACTAGGGTAATTACTAACTTGAACTGAATATTTTATGGCTAGTAGAAAAAGCTCTTTGGCTGGTGAGAACTACCATTTTACTAGCCATAAGCCTACTGGTAACAAAAGTTAAGGTCGAGCCCTGAATGCATTTCACTGAGCTCTGATTTGCTCAGATGTTCTTCGTTGCTTAGTGAAATTTCACACTCCATTTGTTCAATCATTCAGTTATATTTTTGGCTCATTAATATTCATATTTTTGATTATCCGGACTCTTCAGCTCAGTCCCAACGAGTCCGGATAATCGAGGTTCGACTTATAATTGAAGACCTTTCCATGTTTTGATGGAGTTATAAACATAACATCATAAAATGGTTTTCTCAATACAAACCCTATCATTGAGACAACATGGTTGACCTAAACTTTGTTTAGAACATAATAACGTACCTTTCTTCAACTCTTTTTCTTTCTTATAAACTTTGCCCGTTTCTTCCTCAATAAGGTTATCTCCCATCTGACAAAGTGTTCGGGCTGTTGCTCCTGCAGTTGCAGCTTCTATTATCTTTTTGAGAATGCCTTTAGAACAAGACAAATGATTGACAGAATTAGTTTTACACTCACAGTTTATGCAACACCCCAGTGGTATAAATGGTTTGTTGCAGAAGAGCAATAACAGTACTGGATTACACAGTGAAAGGGTAATGACTTTACTAAAGTGTATACTGTTATATGGTGCAACTCTACAAGTTTCATCCACAGCTGAGGGCCTTAATCCTTTTGCATCTTCAGCAAACCATTTGTCGTCAACTGTCATGTTTTGGCAAAAGGATTTTCACAATCTTTTTTATGCCCTCAAAAGCATGAATTTTGAAACAAAGATAAAAATACCTCACTCTACTAATATTAAATTTGTTACCTTTCTTCTTAGGATTTATGCTTTTGCTGGGTATTACTACTGAAACAGTTCACTGTTATTTTTTTTCAAGTCAAAAGAAATATTGAACACAATGTGGCAAGTGTCAAGCCTATTCACTTCATTAAATCTTGATAACATTTCCACTTGTTGTGGAATTGATAATCTTCACGGAGTTAAAATTCTGATGTAGTTTTCTAGGGAATGCCAGGCTCAATCAGACATCTACTATTGAACATTCTGAGAAATTCTAGACATGTTTCTCCAGTCCAGCATTTCTTTTTAACACCTTTGTTAGGAACCCAAATTGCTGCCATTAATGTTTATAAGATGGTAAGTACCAGTAATAAGCATTACTTAATAACGATGTAATTTTATTAAAATATCCCAAATGAGGATCTTCTTTAGAAAAATAATTAAAGAATTAGAATTCAAAGAACATTTTTAAGTTAGACGCCAACTCGCGTACATTGTACAAAAGTACATGCCAGCGAAAATGTGTTGTCTGTGGGCGGTTGAAATACATTTAAATTCTCGTTAACAGCAAAACGTTTCACTCGAATTCAGCCAAAGACAGGTTTGTTACGAGTTAACAGCAGTTTCTTCTTCAACTGGCCTACGCTTGCGTACATAAAACGAAATGTAAGCATATGCTTGAAAGGGAACGCTACTCGTAAACCTGTGATAACAGCCTTATGTTTTCGTAAAACTGATCACGGTAATATTTGCGTTTACGGGAAAAGTCTTTTTGTGACATGATTTTTCGCGCCAGCCTTAACGAGCATCACCTCGCGGACGAAAAAACCTGACACTTCACTTACGGTTGGCCATGTCTCCAGCCATCTTGTATTTCGTGACAACGACATCTTCAGCAATTGTAGGATCCTCCTCTTCACCAGAATCACTTCCTTTATCGGCCATTTTAGCAAAAAATCTTCTTCAAACTCAACGAAACCCTACAAAGATGGCGGCCAATTCGCCTCTGCACGTGCGTGGTTGGAATAATTAGTACCCAGGATGCTGTGCCCTAGCGTTTGATTTCTTACCTTACCCTGGAGAGAAAAAAAGTACCCAACTTGAGGGGGGACAGGTTGGATTTGGTTCTTACGCGAGAGGTTACGTGGCTAAAAGTCTTGTCAAGCGAAGAAAATTTCTATAGAAACTGCTTGTAAAACAGTTGAACTTTCAGTGAAGCTAGAGGTCGAGCAAGTGGTAAGAAGAGTTTGACTGTGGAAACAAATAATCATGATCAAGGCTGTGATTCTGATAGGTGGTCCAATGAAAGGTAAAAATGTTCTGCTACCAGAGTGTAATCTAATGTTTATAGCATCATGCAGCTAGTCATGTGATAAACTGAACTTAACCGTCGACTGATCATGATCTTGCTTCCTTTATATTTACATACAGGAACAAGGTTCCGTCCTCTTTCTTTAGAATTACCTAAACCTCTGTTCCCTATTGGAGGATTCCCAGTAATTTATCATCACATCGAATCTTGCACGAAGGTACAATGTATAAAGACTCATTAATGCTTAAGTTTATTGGGTCATGCAAACTTGGAGAGTGCGTGATACTGTGCATACCCTTAAAAAAATACGGATATGAAGCTTTGTAGAAGTTGTTGCTTCAGTATGCAGCATTATTTCAGAGGTGGCTAATAACAGGAAATAAACACAGTAAATAATTTTAAAGAAAATGAATTTTGAATCATCACAAACAATTATAATAATTATTTTGTCCTGAACAAAACTGAAACGTTACATAATTTTTTAACTCTCATCACAATTACTACTTTTAAGTAGTAAAATGCCTATGGTGATAAATTCTTCAAAATGGGATTGAGTTTGAGTTATGATGCAAAGCTTTTTATCGTCGACATTGCATCCTTGACAAAGGAAAACTCCCCGGAATGGTGTTTGCATGACATTACCACAACAAGTTGTCCTCCCTTTTGTACGGTATGAGTGGCTCAAGGGAACTTTCTGAAAAGAGGTACGTTGGTCAAGTGATAAACATCTTGTAGTTTGCTGGCCTACAGTAGATGAGCTTCTGCAAATTCACAATTCCAAGATTTTACGTTGTATTTCCTTTTTAAGGGGATGGGCTTTTAAGGCACCCTGTTTGGAAACTTTTTCAAGTGCTCGAAATGCTCATCCTCCACTATACGGTTACAGTGGTTACCAATAACATGAGAGCCACGGTTACATGTAGAACAGTCAGCTCTATATTTTAAGTGATTCTGGCAGAAAGCTACTCTATGGTGATATCAGGGAGCAGCTATCAACATTGGTTTACTGAATAAGCTCAGTAAACAAGTGCAAATGGAGAAACATGAAATCCAGGACTTTTGATGACAACACCCCTCCCATCTCTTCCCATCTTGTCTGAAAACAGTCAGCAAAATTAATTGGTTCTTTTGTTGCCTAGTAAATATTATCCACTCCAAAAACACCGAGTACAGGTCATTATTTGAATGTTGTGGTTTTAATTTGCATGTGGTCTAAAATTGTTCAAATCAATTGAATCTTTTTAATTTATTGTTCCTGTTTTGAATGTATCTTCACATCAAACAACGAAGTTTAAAACTCAAAGTGTCTTTAAAATTGGTAGCCAATAACGAATTTTGACCACAATATTCATATTTATAAGTCAGTGTTTTCATGAAGCTCATTCCCCAGGTCTGCATGATGGCTCTGGATTTTATAACTGGGAATGTTTGCAAGGGGTTTATCAGAATTTAGTTTACAATGTAATGATAAACATTTTAGAAATTATAAAAATTAGCAAAATTACACAACATTTCAATATCGTCTTGATATCGTTTTCAAGTGAAAAAATAAATATGTTACATTAATACAAATTATATTAAAAAAGTGTGAAACAGTGAAAATGATATCAAGATGATATTTCAACATTATGTAATTTCACTAGTTTTTATTTCAAATGCTTATCTAAAACTACACTGATTAGAGTGTAATGGTATGCATGTTAAAACATGGATAAAAGTGTAGTTACATGTAACAGCATTGATTCATAAAAAAAATTGTCTTTATGGCTATATTTTGCAGATCCCAGACCTAAAAGAAATTATCCTGCTGGGATTCTATCAGTCAAGTGAAATTTTGTCAAAGTTTATTGCAAGTGCTCAACAAGAATTTAATATTCCCATCAGGTATTAATTAATTCAATAGTTTACTAAAATTTATTAAAATCAACTTGTTAATAAGATACATGTATGGAACCTTTGGAGTTGAATTTGGGATATTTCATGGATAACTGTACTTGAAATTAATAATGTTAATCATTTTTGTAGATATCTGCAGGAGTTCCAGCCACTTGGTACAGCTGGTGGCTTGTACCACTTTAGAGACCAGATCTCCATGGGAAGCCCAGAGGCATTTGTTGTTCTGAATGCTGACATCATGTGCGACTCTCCTCTTTGTGAATTTGTTGAATTTCACAAGAAGCATTTAGGAGAACATTCTATTCTGACAACAGAGGCAAGAAGATACCATTCTTTTGCAATGTAGTGAGAGATATGTTATGGCTCAATTTTATCCAAGTGGTTTAACTGTTAATACACCATTTTGCTAATGATCAGTTCCTGGTGAATTGTGGGTAGATCCAGTCCTTTGTGGGGGCAAATGGCCATTTTAGGATGTAATTTGAAATTGTAATTTTGACCGTTTGCAGCCCCCACAAAGGACTGAATCCACCCAAAATTCCCCAGGAATTGACCATTAGCAAAATGGTGTATTCTCCCTTTGTTTTTGGGCATGATAATACATGTACTGTGTATGATAATGTTGGTAATATATGGTAATGCATGATAATAAGTTCAAAAGAAAGGGAGAAGAATTGTAATCCAAGGATAAAGTTGAACCATAACATAATTATATACACTTTATTGTAAACATAATTATATTTCAAATAAAGAATGATCCTCGCAGTTGTGAACGCAATTAATGCAATTGCGAAAAGAAGCCTGAAAAAAAAATTCAGGACTTCAATGGGGTTTGAACCCGTGACCTTTCGATTACCGGTGTGATGCTCTAACCAACTGAGCTATGAAGCCACTGATGTTGGGAGCAGATCAATAGTGGGTTCATATGATCCCGTGAAAGAAATGAGCGTGAATGATATATGAAATGAATCATACATGAACTGCGGAAATGAAATCAAATAAAGAGTGATCCTCGCAGTTGTGAACGCAATTAATGCAATTGTGAAAAGAAGCCTGAAAAAAAAATTCAGGACTTCAACGGGTAATCTGAACTGTCAGTGACGTTATCAGATATTTTATGAGAAACTTGAGCACCTGGAGGGAATGTAACAAAACATGACATGCATAGCTTGTTCTCAGATACTCCACAATGGATAGTAGAAATACAAACTTGTGCCATAATCAGCTCTTAGTTCACAACACAGTTAGTTGTTAACTGCCTTACCAGTATTCCAAATTGATTGCTTCAAATCCTATTCAAACCTACAAAGTTTCCAAGTTCTCTTTGCTATAGCTTAAGTTGCTTATAACTTCACTACGAGGCCCTTGCAGAAATAAATTGTACAGAAAAAGTTGCCATTTATGATAAGGGTACACCTGGTATTTGCTTTGTAAATTTTCTGTATCAGCTGATGGTAATCTTGAATAACTTTCCTTATCAGGCCAACAGAAAGCAAGCTCACATCTTTGGCTGTTTGGTGGAGGATCCAGACACGCATAAGGTTTGTGGTAACAAGATCATGTAATTTATTTTGATCAGTACTATGCGAAGAGTGCAGTGTTGGTTATTGAGAATCGATTCCAGAAAATATCCATACCCATACCACAGGTGGCATCTTCGAATTCCGAGGGAGAGGTGAAGTGTTTCAGTTGTGTGATGGCTTGAATTTTTTTACGTGATGCATGATTAATTATTTTTATTAATAACAAAAAAACCAGTGTGATACTTGATAGGTACCCACCCTTTGCCACCCTCATGTATGTGTTGTCAAAATTTTGTTTACAAATCTGGACATGTTACATGTGTCTCAGTCTGGTCATCATTGATCAAGCAGTGTTTTTGTAAAGAAAAAGAGATAGTGATGAGAGTGAAGTAGTAAATTATTTCTAGCATTGTAAATGAATGAAAGATGTGATTTGGTCAATACTGTCACACAGAAGCTTGTAAAACAAATTCTGAGATCTCCCAACAGGATATGAACCTATGAGCTTCTAGTTACTGGATCAGATGCTCAGTACCACTGAACTGCAAGAGACTCAAGGGAGCTTAGGCTTGTGTTGAGAATCGGCTGAGATTTCATAAATCAGTCATTGGAAATAATCAGATTGACCCAACCGATTGATCATAGAATATTATTGGAAAAGTCTACTGATCAGCAAATCAATTTATTTTTCACCCGTGTTCAAGTCAAAGTACCCTTGTTGGTGTAGTCCTTTCGACAATTAGGCGTGGCGGTGACAAAGGTCACATGGACCAGATTTCATTGCCCAAGCTCCCACAAGTCTCCTATACAGTTGTAGCTCAGTTGTAAGAGAAATATGAAGCTGGTCATTTTTTGGAGGCTTGAAGTATTAATTAAGTAAAAATAATTAAACGTATATAGGCTTGTATTCATGGCATTGTCTCTGCTTTAGGTGTTACATTATGTTGAAAAACCTGAAACCTTTGTGAGTGAAATCATCAATTGCGGTGTTTACATTTTCTCACCGGATTCCTTGTTCAAACTCATGGGTGAAGTCATTCATAAGAATTACAAAAAAATGAGGTATGATTACATAACAGGTAAGTTAATTACATGTACACTGTAGTACACTCAGTTGCAAAAAGCAAGGGTAAAAAAAACTTCAGACTTTTATGGGAATATAACCCTTGAGTTGACTGGATTATACATAGGTGCAGTGCTCTATTAACTCAGCTAATGATACAGTAATCAGTCTAGCTGGTCATTGTGTCATTTTGTGTTGACATTTAACAAGTGGAATGTGGTTTAGTGGTGAAAATGTTGTGGACTCACAAGGCGCAGCTCAGAGTCCATAACAAATTTTGACCACTATGAGAACGAATGTTGTTGTTGATAAAAGTACAGACAATGCTAAACCACATTCCATATTGTTTTTACTGCAAGGTGAACATCAAAGAAAAAAATTATTTCAGAGCTTGACCAAGATCATTGACATCGATGTTGATGCAAGCAGTGTTGTCTAGACTCTTATTGATGTTGTACTGTATAGACTCTTATTCCCTCTTACATGTACTTTCGGATTTAGCAGCCTTTTCTTATCGCTACTTTCAGAGGGTTGCTACATTCGGGTTGCTAAAACTTGGGCTGTTTGAAGTTAATAAAATCTCAACAAATGATGAAACATTCACACTTTTTATTTGGAGAAACTTACTGGTATTACATGTTATTGTTTTGAATAAAAATTCAAAAGAATCAGCCTTTGAATAATCTACATTAGCAACAGTCATTAGTGCAGGTAATATTGTGAACTGTTGGAGTTAGTCATTGCAGGCTTTCCTTCAAATCTTTGGCCTCACTTATGAGGTCGCTACTTTCAAAGGGTTGTTATTTTCGGGGGTGAGGGTGGGTGGTCGCTACTTTTGGGATTTGCTAACACCTCTGAAATTTTATCGCTACTTTCAGAGGGTTGCTACTTTTAGGAGGTTGTTACTTTCGGAACCTTACAGCAATTTAATATTAATTTTATTTATTTATTGTAATGAGTATCTGTTCTGCTAGTGTTTGGTTGGTGAGTATGTTACATGTAGCAATCACCAGTTTCTCAATCAATATTGTTACTACTTCCATCTTTTCAGTGAGGACCCTTTTGTTACCAATGTGGAGTCTGTAAGGATGGGTGAAGATGTTCTTGCCAGTTTAGCCAGTTCAGGAACACTGAATGCATTCAAGACGAACAACTTTTGGACTTGCCTCAAGAGTGCAGGGTAAAACCATTATAAAATGTTATTTTCAAGCTTGGTAAAATTAGGGTAACAATGTAATTTAGCCCTAGAAACCAAATTCAAAGGCAAAGTACTTCACTTTGTACATTTATGTTTCAATGTTAAGGTCCATTTTTATCTAATTAACACATGACCTCTGCATAAAGCTCAATAATAATAATAATAATAATATATCACATTTATATTGCGCATTTTCTATGCAATATTCAAATGCGCATTACAACACTGGCCGGGGGACTTTGCCAGACTGCTTATAACGCAGTTTACAATTAATGAAGATGAGTTATGAGTGCCCCCGTAATGTAAATATCAAATTAAGACAGACACTAGGGATGGTCACTGCCAGAGTTTTGTTGCGTCCCTAGTGGTTCTTTTACGTCCCACAGAATCAGAGAATTATGAAGAGTTGTGAGACGGGGCCTACGGTTTATCGTCCTTATCCGAGAAGACTAGAAAGTCTAACCGTTTGTAGATGTCATTACAAAGGCAGCACTTTCTCCTCAATTATTTAAAGACCCTGAGTGTTGGTCCGGCCGGGGTTCGAACCCACGACCTCCCGCACGGTAGTCCGGTGCTCTACCACTGAGCTAACCGGTCGGCGGTTAAAGCAAGCAACTGAAATGAAAGAGGAGCTGATGCTTGGTTGACAACACCAACATGGCAGCATTGCAACATGGCAATATGGAGATGTTGGTGTATGAATGTACGATTAAGCAATGAAAAAATGTTAATAATAATAATCATCATCATCATCGTCGTCGTCGTCGTCATCATCATCACTTTTAAATTATTGATAAAAGTCTCAAATCTTTCTAGCTGAGCACAGCCACTCTACTAATACACCATTATTTTTGCTAATGATCAGTTCCTGGTGAATTGTGGGTAAATCCAGCCATTACGGCCATTTTAGGGCGTAATTTGAAATTGCAATTTTGACCATTTGCCTCCACAAAGGACTGGATCTACCCACAATTCACCAGGAACTAATCATTAGTAAAATGGTGTAAATTAAACCAACTCTAAACCAAGTAGAATCAATCAAATCAAATGATGGTTTTTGGGGAGAGGGGAAAACCTATCAGAGCATAGAAGAGAACCAACAAACTCAGTCCACCTATGACACTGAGTCTGGACACATTACTGGAAGGCAAGCGCCCTCACCACTGCACCAACCTTGCTGTCTGTTGGTAATGTGATACCACTTGGACATGTGTAATTGGATAGTAGCTACATGTATATGTTTTTAGATAAAATTTTTTTAACCTAGGTTGAATCTTAATTCCCTTTGTCTTCTAACCGGGATTCAAGTTTCAGTCTGAGCTAAAATTATTTTGACCTGAACTTAATTTTTACCTACAACATATAGATTACACATGTGCAATTATTGTACACTGAGAAATCTCTGAAATCTCTGCAAAAAGACATCTATATGATAAATAAACTGAGGTCCTTCTAAGACTGGATTTGAAAACAGTAAAGCATTGAGTCGTCTTTTTTCTTAGAGTTCTTGATAGTCTTTAATTTGATCCTTTTGTTCCTAGGTCTGCAATTTACGCTAACAGAAATGTCCTTTCTCTGTACCACAAGACACATCCAGATTGTTTGGCACAAAATGGCAAGAACCTACCACATATAATAGGTAATCATCTATAGAGAGAAGTATATGACAGAACACTGTGCATCAATTTAAGATAATAAATTGAAATGGTTGTTTTTCTTTCATGTAATGTGTGCATTCATTATGGAGTGTTGAAATGTGTTGAACTCTATTCAACTTTCTCAGTAGCACCCCTACCCAAATAATTCCTTGTCCTAGGGGTTGGGTGTATCAGGCATGTAGGTATGTGTATTTAGTTTTTAAATGAAAATGATGCAAGCAATATTAATGCAGGCATTGTTTTTTGCTGATGTGAGTGCTGGATGTTTTTTCTTGGGAGGTATTGACTGATTAGCATAATTCAGGGGTAAAATAGTGGTGATGATAATCATTATGTTGAAACAAATTGTGTTTGTCGATGTTATAGGAGATGTATACATTCATCCAAGTGCAGTTGTTCACCCAACTGCAGTGGTAAGATCTCTCTTCTTAATTTACATTTTAACCCTTTAAGCTCCAATATCACCTGCACATTCTCTTAACTATTCTCAATGTTTCTAATAGTGCCAGTTTGGGAGAAGTGAAAAATCAACTACACTTTGTCATTGGTGATGATTTCTACATGTATTCTTCTCACAAACTGTATGTTAATCAAGTAATAACATTATTGTCTATTTGATTGTTCATAGAGACGTGCAATGGTTTTCAGAGTTGAATAAAATGCTCACTTTGCATAGGTTGTGTTTCACTGACTTTATAGTTGCTATTTTTCATGGGAATTTAACTGAAAATATAGGCAAATTAGTTGACTACTTTGGTTTTAGTCATGGGCACGGCACCATCTGCTAGCTGAAAATTTTAATGAAACCAGTGTGTGCACATGGTGCTGAACTGTGTTTTCATTTCCAGCTTGGTCCAAATGTGTCGGTAGGTAGCAATGTGGTCATTGGTGCTGGAGCAAGAGTCAGGGAGACAATCTTACTTGATGGAGCAGAACTGAAGGTGCTGTACAGTATGTCCAGGCAACAAATTTATGAAGCATGATTAATGTTCAGTATAAATCAAACATTTTTCTTGTGCCACTCACATCTGCTCAGTGACATTTTCAGACACGGTAACTTGCATTCCCCTTCTCCTTCACCCAAATGGCATAAATGATTGTCCTGCTGCATGTCCCTTACAATTCCAGTTTCTTTGTTGATCTGTGGTGAGTCATGTTTTAAATATACAACTCAAAATTTAAGTCGAATGTCATGGGTCTCACAGTTGCAATTCGCGATACAAAAAAAGATGGCGCCACGTACCGAATTCTGGGTAGATCGACATGTCTAATGTAAACAAAGGTCAAGCGGAAACTCAAACTCTTGGGTGACGGCAAGAGATTTTTAAATGCCTTTCAAGTGCTCTGTTTATCTTTGTCCACACAAAGGCTGGCGACATAAAACCCTTACTTTCTTTAGCTTTCCGAAAGACCCAAAACTCAAACAAAAATGGGTCTCTGTTGTAAAAGCAAGAAGCCCAGACTACAAGTTCCAGGAAAACCATCGAGTATGTAGTGTGCACTTTCCCGGAGGGCGACGGCCTTTTGCTGAAGATATCCCCTCGATATTTCCCTGAAGGGAACAAGGAACTGGTCAGATTGTGTGGCCGGTGGACATCTCCTCTCTCCTCGATGTAGAAGATCCAGAAGCCGCAGAATCATTGGTAAACAAGGAGCAAAGTGCAGACGCCGGCCGATCGAGTGGTGGACATGACGAGTTTTCATCGAGCGATCAGCTCTCAGAGGAAACAGGAGGCGAAAACTCTGCCAGCAGCAGTTTTCAAAACGGCATATCAGCTCCAGAGAGTGCTTGTGAGTGCTACAAAGAAATCAAGGAGCTAAAGAGACGTTTGAGGGAGCTGGAGGAGCGTCGTGAGGTGGAGAGATTTGGCGTGAAGAGATTTATGGCGAGCGACTCAGATATCCGATTTTTCACGGGACTTCCGGACTACAACCCTTTTCTTGCTCTTTATAATTATGTCAAGCCTAGACCTGGATTTAGACTGAACTATTATCATAGTGCAGCCACAAATGCCTCAAAGCATCCTTTGTATATTGTTACTCGAGGGAGGCCAAGAGATCTGTGACATTGATGAGCTTTTTTTAACAATGACAAGGTTACGCCTTGGTTTGTTAGAGAGAGACCTCGCAGACAGATTCAATATCAAACAGCAAGTGGTTTCACAGATTTTTACCGCTTGGATTGACCGTTTGTTTTACTGTTTGGGACTTTTAAGTTTTTTGAGTGACCAAGAAACCTTGAAGAACAACCTACCAAAGTGTTTTAAATCAGGCTATGAGGATAAACTTTATTTAATTACTGACTGCACAGAGATTTTTATTGAGAAGCCTTTCCAAGTCATTCAACAGAGCTGCACATGGTCTGAGTATAAAGGCCATAACACTGGAAAAGGTCTCATTGCTCTCTCACCTCTATTTCTGCCTGTCTTTGTATCTGACATTTTTCCTGGAAGTAAATCGGATGAGGATATCCTGAAAGACAGTGGTATTCTTGCTTTAGCTCACCAGGGGGACATATGGTTGGCAGACAAGGGATTCATGGTCCAGCACATTCTTGATGCTTTTGGAGTCATCATAGAAACCCCAACAAAACTGGCCAAAAATAAGCAGTTCACAGCAGAACAAGCATTCACAATCGCAAAAATTCTCAAGTTCATGTACATGTAGAGAGAGCCATTCAGAGGGTTAAAGCGTTCAGAATTCTTAAAGAGAATGTGCCTATTCGCTACCTACATTTGGTCTCAAAGCTGTGGAAAGTGTGTTGCTGGATGACAGCCTTTTTGCCACCCCTTATAAGAGCCACTGGGGAGTTACTAGGGGATGATAAGGAGGAGTGATCAATCTTGTCCCACTCAGTATTTAGGACCCAGAGTTGGTCACTGGCCTTCTACAATATATTAACCTATGATTCCATAAAAAGTCCCATCTGACCCCCTAGGCCTCTTGCTTACAGGGATTTTAGATAATTGGATAGCATTTGTTCTCCAGAAAACAACAAAAACAACAATAAGACAAAAAGAGGAATTCCTTCCCCTGCATGGTAAAAAATTTTTTATGAAATCATGCAATGCAAGTGATACAATAAGTTGGAGATATTTCTGAAGTTTCAAGTGGACAAACCGTGAAGATACAACTTTGACACATTCTGTGAAGCATTTAATTTCAAATAAATATTTAATTTCAATTATTTAATTGACAATGGATATTTACATACAAATTTTGGTGAAATTTATTAAAATGCATTAATATAAAATTTTTATATATTTATTCACAGAAGATTTGAGGAAAATTGTAAATACAAAATTCTAATTTATTCATCGAAGAATTATAAATGTACAGAAAACAGTGCAATTTAATTGCATGTCATACTTACAGTACTGGGAAATATTGATCAAAATACATATATCCAAATATTGTTATCAGCTGCTGTTACAGACCTGACATCGTTGGGTATCTGGGCATTTAAATCACTGATCATAGAATAAGTCTATTGCAAGGGTGCTCTTTTTAAGTATGCCCTTTAACAAAACACATAAATTTAATATACCTTACATTCTCCTGTACTGTAGAAAACAATGAAGAGATTGTATTTTGTAACCCATACTTTTTGAACTTTGGTTCTTAAAAAATTTGTTCTTAAAAATAAAATAAAAAAGGCATCCTCATAATCTCTTTACTGTAACATTAACAAGGAAGTCTAGACATAAAATGGATGGTGAGTGAGTGAGTGAGTGAGATTCCAGTACTGACTTTGAATAAGATTAACAGCAAACAAACTGTCACTTGCTCATACATGGCCTGAATTTGCTCTAAAGCCAATTTCAGGGCATGTACGAGCAAGTGAATTTGCTGTTTGTCTCATTCCAAGGAGAGCATTGAAATCTAGACTAGCAGGGTCAGACAAAACAGAAGTACACATGGGCAGGAAAGATTTTATAAAGCTGTTGTCTCTAGTTATAAGAAAGTACTTTGACTGGCTAGACTCAGGAACATATGACTGAAGGATGCAATGACTGCCATCAGCACTCAAAAGTTGAAGTTAAACCTGACAAACATGAGCCCCAGTGACTGATGAGAGTGGCTCAGCCTGCTCTTCTGCCCTTGTCTTAATTTCTAACAGACAATTTCCCCTTAGTTCAATATGTTCATTTGTTCTTAAGTTGACTAATGTTGAACAAGTCTCCCCTTGAAAAATTCTGTCAGGCGATGCTGCAAACCTGTCATCAGATGTGAAATCAAACTGCCTGCATTCAGAAATGGCTGCTCCACTGTCACTAAAAAGTCTGTGCAGCTGCTTCCTCATATGTGATGCCCCTTTCCTTTTTCTCCCCCCTGCCTTGTCACGGGTCAGTAAGTGTTTCTCAAATTTGATCTCATGAAGTGGCTGTTTTTTCATTGCTTCCTTTTCAGGATCTTGCTGAGCCCTTAAGGAGGGTATTCCCCACTATTGTCTGACTATTGTCTGACAGACATTTTAGCCTCCACTAGTTTATAACAAAGAGCTGCAACATGCTCGCAATAGCCACGCTTTCCAGCTGCACAAGTTCTGTCTCGCGCAGCTAATATCCCACCAGTAGAGAGCCTGAATACAACAATACAAGAATATATGCCACTTCCAGATGATATCCCCTTGGCTTGTTTCATGGCTGGCCAAGTGGATCCCTCTAACAGGAACATGTCACACTCTTTAACAACATTTACTCGTTGAGGTTTTCCCGATGTCTCAAACTTTTTAGTTTTGGAGAAAACATAGCCTTCAGTTATGTGGCGGTTGTCGTTGACATTTTGAAAAAAATTCTCCACCACAGAATGCTTAATGTTCGGGATATCTTTAATTGATGCCGTCCAGTTGTTCGGGGGAATGGCGTTTTCCTGCAAGAAAGTTTTCAATCAATCGCTCTTCACTGCTCAAGCTCTCTTTACAGGTTTCCTTGTCAACTTCTCCTTCTGGAACCCTGAGCATCAGCTTGTCCCAGCCCCATTTGATGTAGGTGGAGACTCTTTAGAAATAACGTTAAATCACTATTTTTATGTTGACAATCAATCGGAGCTATCGCTAGCTCAGTCATGGGACAGATGATGGCCAGATTTTGTAACTTTTACAACCTATGAAATGTCAAGATAACTACATGTAGTCAAGATTTGGTGAAAAAAAAAAAGGCGCAATGCATTTCAAACAGGTGCAAAGATTTATTTTTGCAAAAAAATACTTTCATTGGTGTTTGGTGCACTCTAAGGAAATAAGTAAAGATAGCTTTTAAGCTGAATTCTTAAGTAAACTTTGTTTTTGTCTTTTTTCTTTCAGGATCATTGTTGTATCCTATACAGTATCATAGGTTGGAACTGCTCCATTGGTGTTTGGTCAAGAGTAGAAGGCAGCCGTTGCGATCCAAATCCTAATGAGGAATTTGCAAGGCCAGATGGAGAATCATTGTTTGGTAGGAATGGCAAGCTGACTCCTTCAATCACTATATTAGGTGAGAAAGATGATGTACCTGAGAGCAAAGCTATTGTAACTTACCTTATCTCCTTCTTGTACTAAAGTGCAGCCATAGCACCATAATCAGAGAATTCTCATAATGACTGAGCCCCAAATGCAAGCATGAACCAATCTGACTTTTTTGGTGTTGTGCTTTCCCACAACTGTGGTGTTATTCTTCTGCCACATTAAATTGACAGGGAAGTTTGTGACACTCAGAAAAAAATTGACAACTCATGGTCTCAACCTTAATGATGTTAGCTTTTAATTTCGTCTTTCAAGTGAAAATGAAAATTAATACAAAACTACTTTTGCACTTAATGGGTCAAAAAATTTCAATGTTTCTTTAAAAAGTTATGAGGGAATTTGACTGACGTTGAGAATGTGTTCACTTGGTGGTTGAAATAATCTGATGATGAATTGTTTGCTACATGTTTTTATTTTATTTTATTTAATTTGATGTGAAAAAAGCTATAGTTCTGTAATAAAAAAAAATGCAAAAACTTTCTTGTGTAAGAAGTAAACTTGATTAGGGACTTTAAGATAAGGTGACTACAGACAACGAACTATGGTTGGACGCGTGCTTCGCATGTCTAGTGCACTGGGCAGAGTACAGAGGTAACGACGCGAAAATACGAAGTTAAGTTGACAGACTACAGACTGGACTATGGTAAAACTGACAAAGTTTGACTGTTTTAGTTTCCTTTAGAAATATCTTTCCAAAAGGTCCGAGATTCACTTGTCTATAGTTTGGCAGATGAATTAAAAGATGAGGAAGACTTTCATTCGGCACAAGTTGCCGTTCAGGACTGCAATTTCGTATAAACAAACATAGGCAAAACTTACTTGCTTCTCTGTGGCCATAAACTCATTAGAATTGACTAAAACATGTGGTAGTTTCTCTCTCAAGCAACAGTTGTTTTAAAATGGAATGAAATAATAAGTTACCTACCTTTTTCTCGTGTTTTCAACCTCTCCACTTCCATTTCATCTTTCATAGTCAACACTATGCAAAAACCCTTCGATTACTTACTGTCGTGAGGGTGCAACAGTGGAAGAAAGTTGACGGCATGTCTCGTTTCAGTCCTAATGACCTCACGTCCATAGTCCATAGTCCGTAGCCTCCCTATCTTTGAATCTCTATGGTCATTAACAAGATCATTCAACAAAGGTGATACTGGTACTTGTAGTAACAAAGAACCGACCAATTAAGTCACTGTTACACTAGGCAATTTTTTGTGCAACTTGTCTCGCAATGTTGTTACATGGTTGCAAGATAAGTTGCACATAGTGTAACACCCCTACTCAACTCTTGAGAAATTTGTCATAGTGCTGAGAGAAGCTACTTCTCACAATGATTGCTGCAACAACAAAAATGCAACCCTCTTAGGGGGAGTCCAGGGACATGCTACTCCGAAAAAAAAATAGTTTTTGGATTTTAATCTTCCAAAGTGCCATTCCCTGGGCTTTTGAGTGTTTTGGACAGGATATTGGCTAGGTTTCAAAATTAAGGCCTGGAAATTTTACTTTTATTTATTTTTCAAAACTCTGACTGTTTTCCTTAACCAGTGGAAACCGGTCTGGATCCACACCTTCAGGCTATGTTACACTTGGCAATTTTTTGTTCAACTTGGGTTGCAACAAAATAGTGATACAAGTTGCACGGAAAATTGCCTAGTGTAACAGCACCTTTAACCTAAGTTGTGTCAACAAAACTAACAAAACTTTTTGTCTTTATTTCAGGTCGCAATGTAACAATACCAGGAGAAGTCATAGTTCTAAATTCCATTGTCTTGCCACACAAAGACCTTAGCCAGAGTTACAAAAATGAGATCATTTTGTAACCATAAATGTGATAGTAGTTCAGAGAAAGCAATCATTTTGTACAAAGTAGAGATGTTAAATTCCTTTAGATTGGTTTGTTCATGTGCTCTTTTCGATGAGGAAAATACATAGTAGTTTCAATGAATGTTACCATCCATTCAGGTGTTAAAGGCAGTCATTTTTGCCTTATTACCAGTGTACATGTATTTCAAGCATACATCAATTTTTCAGAGTGTTTTTTAAGTTGAGAACTTTGTGCTGTTGTCACAGTGTGTCTCTCCAGTTCTTGGTTCATAGATCCAGTTGTTTTGCTTTGTCTATGTTGTAGGTCAAAATGATTTTAACCTAGATCAAAATGAGATTCCTTTCTCTCCTAACCCTGATTATTTGTGAATCATGAATACCAGTAATTGAGGTTAGAAGACAAAGGAATTTCATTTTGACCTACATGTACAATGTACATTGATATGCCTTGACCTCATACAGAAGGCCTATCCATCATAACGTCCAACTTGATCCACTAATATTTCACTGCATGGTACTTATGCACAAAATGATTGCATTTTTAAAATAAGTAATTTGTATTTATAGAGTTTTGAAGGTATCAGGAGTGGGTTATACTCCTTTTTAACTACAGCTTGGCTCTAAGTTTTACGTTGCTTATAAAACAAGAGCATACAAAATGAAGTGCTGCCTGCTTTTTGGTAAACTGATATAATTGGTGTACCAATGGCACAACATATTAATTTTAAAAAAAGATTTTATAATTATGTCCACAATGATGGGATGGCAGCAAATGAAAAGTTTTAGCGAAAGAAATCCCATTATTGTTGTGATTGGTGTTGGTGGGAGCCCCATAAAAAGGTGTATTACAGATTTCAAACAGCTCCTAAAAGAGATGTTATTGTCATTATTAAATTCATGAAATTATGTTACAGTAATGATAATAGGCTTGGGGCCTAACTGACTTGCAGTTTTGGTTTTTGTCAAACTGCTACCAAACTGTGGTGGTGGTGAAAAATGGGGCTTGGTCTTGAAATAATCATCTGTTTTGAGTTGTGTGTCAGTTAGGAAAGTAATCCAAAAAAAACAAAACAAAACAAAACAAAACAAAACAAAAAAAAAAAACCAAAACAAAACAAAACAAAGAAACAGAAAAAAGTGTTCTTTAAGTTCTCCCCCGGGATGGGGAGACTTAGGTATATCAGTGATGGCGAGGCGCGAAGACCTTTCTGGGGTTTGAAATTCTTGGCTTGGGACTTTTTAGGGTTAGAAATTTTCTGGTGGACATTTTTTGATAAATGGTAGGGACTACAGCTGTATCTTGTTGTGTTTTGTTTTTTACTTTTTTGATGCTTAAAAAAATTGGGCTATTTTTGGGTTACGTTCCCCCCCCCCCTCCTCAGAAGGTTCTGCGGTCTTTATAGGTATGAGAGATGAGAGTTCAAATGCAGTGATCCATTGTTAATCATGCTGTCACATGAATACTTTTTTAGTAGCTTTGTCTGAAGCTCCCATGCAATGCTGATTGCCAAACAAAAAACTGGAAAAATTGGAGATATTTTACTTGGTGCCTTATACGTTTTTTCGTTTAGTTTCAAGTTTTTCACAATTTGAAATTAAATTGTAAACTAAATGAGGAATGTTGCATTTTAGAGTCATTTTCAAATAAGTGTTGAGTATTTGCTTTGTTTTGCGTTGCTATATTCTATGGTTTTTGAGGAGAGGGAACTCGTTCTTCTTTTCTAACCAATGAAAAGCAAAAGCAAACCCAATCACACCTTGCTAGCACGCACTTTCCCATGCTCAGCGCTGGCTGTATGTGATTGTTTCAAATTCTCATTGGCTCATTGCACTGCTTAATAATATGTCTTTCATCATCATCATCGTCATCATCATTTTATTTGGTAATGCAAGTTACAAATTGGCAGCCAGTAAGGCTGATGTGGCTTACAAATCACTGAAACAGTGAAATGAACTTATATATAATAATTATACTACTAAAATTTGTGATTTGCTGTAGTAATAACTTTGATTTTGGTTTTACGACACTCAACTGAAAACCAGTCTAGTCCAATACATAGATGTTGTGCCTTTCCTTGACATTTGTGCATGAATGCTAATTCTCTTTTCATGTTGCATGTAAATGAGTGGTTTAAGTGTCTGTTTAGATCATAATTATATGAGTCTTGGTAAATAAACTGTGATTTGATTGAATTGATTCTTACAAACATCCTTGTCTGAAAGATGATAAATAATAATAACAACAAGAACAACACACTGTGCCTTTTAATTTTCCTACAAGGGAAGTCAAGTAGGATCCCATCATTTCAGCATAACTAAAGGACAGACTTTATGGCCGTATTCTCCAAGAGGAGAGAGGGAACTAAGTCAAGATAGGCAGATTATTTTCTAAGATGAGACCTTAGAGCTAAGGGCTGAGTTTCTCAAAGCATGGTTAGCACTAACCGTTGATTAAGATGTATTAAAACCTATAGGTTGCCATGGTATTTAACCCAGGTTAGTGCTCATATAACCATGCTTTGAGCAACTGGGCCAAGGTCTCCTGTTATTCATGTTAAACCAACTTTTGGATAAGGAAAGGTTACTAGACTTGGCTATATACTCGGGAGTATGGGATTCCTTGATTCTCCATTGCGTTGGTTTTTGAGTACCTGCCCCCCTCCTCCACCCTCCCAGTCCCCAGAATTTCTACTGGTCTTCCCTGGGGTGATATGAAGATATGGAAGAGCATGACATTTGTGAGAGTTAGTTTTATTCAAGATATAACTTCTCACCAATCATTACAAGACCGTTGCAGTTGACTGCCTTTTGTCGTGAGCGAGTTATTTCAAACTTCTTTGTTTTCTCAAGAGAAATCCAACTGAAGACAAGGTTCTTCAAAGCAGGGGCATAACTACCTGGACGCATGTGCCCACCCGAAAAAAACCAAGACTAAATGAATAAAAAAGGACACAAATAAAAGATATTATTATAATTGCACAATTTGCTTGTATTCATTTAACTCCGCTTGTTTCTTTGAAATGATTATCATGGTCCAAAAACGGTGGGAAAATAGATTTGGGACTTGGAAGGTGGAGTGAGATTTGGATAATTGTGGGTACCTGTGGAAAACTAATGCCCCTGGGTTGAATATTGAAAATTCAACGAGCAGTAACTATAGGAAAATACAACTAATTAGTATGGAACTTGTTTTCTTCAAGCTTTTATTAACAATTAGATTATGAGCTGGAGATTGCTATGACGCATAGAAAATAAAATCTATTTAGTCGCTCAAACTAAACAAGTAAATTATGTAAATCCTCCTCCCAGAAGCCTCACAGCACTTCGAATGATAGTAGCGTAGCCAATCATAGAACGGCATTCGTGATAAAAACTAATAAAGGTCTGGGCCCGGTTGTTCGAAAGCCGATTAACTTAATCCAGGATTAGCGTAAACTTTGGTTGCAGTTTTTAACTTTTAGATCAAAATTTCTTTTGCTGCTTTTTTGCTTTTCAGAATTGAAGTTCTCTAATCTAAACTTTTGCAGGTCGTCAGCGTTGAACAACGTCTGTGGATAGAGAAATAAACTCCTTGGTTAAGTTTTAATCTTGGATTAGGGTTAATCGGCTTTCGAACAACCGCGCCCAGATTGTACCCTTTCCACCACCTCGATCCCAGTCCTGAAGCGCGGTGTTCGTCACATTTGGTGGACATTCATTCACTGTCAGGAATGTGCTTACACCCTTCGTGGAAAAGGTACGCTCTGTCTTGTTTCTGCGTTTTTAACGTAATATTTGTTAGTGACAAAATGTTAGAGTCCTTTTATGACTGTAGTTGTTAATTTTAAGGGTGTTTTGGGGTTAGAAGACGTTGTTCTTGGCGCTTATTTGCAGTGGATTACGGGTCGTTTCGCTGTCGATTTTGTACATTTCAAAAAATTGATACATAGAAGCAGCTAAGGTATTTTTCAGTCGAATTCTCTTTGCAATTAATCATATTTATATTCTAAATTTTGCGGCGAAATGACCTAGTAAGACTTCTCGAAAGGACATTGTAAGCTTAAGCTTATATATAGCGAAACTATCTTACAGTGAACAACACGCAAATATTTGGTCGTCAATGTGGAATGAAAAAAATGCCTTGTTTCTGTCAACTAGTTCATCTTTGAAGGCACATTCGTTTCATGCGAGGACAAACTAATTTGGTTTTGTGTACGCATTTGCAGGATCTAACGGCTTGGAAGTTGAGCGGTGTGTGTTTTGATGGGCGCCTGGGGATAAAGCAACTCGGCAGATTTCAAGCAACTCGGTAGCATTAACGTGAGTCTATTTTTGATGAGCACAGGCATTTTCATTTTGTTCTTGTCAACTGCAATATTTTCGAAATGTAGTTTACGACTTTAGTGGGCTAACGGTAGAACAATAACACTTGTTGGAGAAGTGGCCATGTGGATACATCTCGCAGATCGTAATCCGAGACAGCATGGCATGAGCAGGTATTGCACAATTGAAACCTATTGTTTATAAACCAATCAGAAGCGACGTTGTAACTCCTACACCCCTGAATTTGGAAATTTTATGATTTCCCAAGCAAACAGAAATAAGACGTAAGGTATTGATATATAATAAATACAATGTTGTACACTTTACCTTTACCATTTTTTGTTGAGGTTGATTCTTCATGTGAATTTGTGGTTTATCTGTCTTATGATGATGTTGAATGGTTTCCCCCTGAGTTTGTTGATCAAAGTTTTGAGCAATTGTTTCTCATGCTATACAATTTCAAACTTTTACAGCCACAGGATATAATGGGTACAGACATTTATAATAAAGTTTTGATATAATGCATGCTTTGATTGGTTAAAACAGCATACTCTATCAGAGTACAGATGTACGGCCAGCTACAGTCTCATGCATCGAGTTGACCCAAATGAAAACTGGACGACCAATTTCTGAATTTTCCCTTGGTTTTTATTTTGAGTCAGACATCTGGTATGACCTAGGAAACAAGTTTGAAAACGAGCTGTTAGCCTCAATAATAATAATAATAATAATAATAATAAAAGTATTTATATATCGCCTATACTTTCCAGTGCTAAGCGCTTTACAATGCTTCAAAAATATCGGTTAAAAAGTAAAAGTCTAAAAATCATTACATATGAATGTACATAATCACAAAATACAAAATAAAAACCTAAGATAGTTCATAAACTCGCTTAAAAAGAAAGGTCTTCAATTTGGATTTGAACCTATCTACATCATTGATCGATCTAATGTCAATAGGCAAATCATTCCAGAGTATCGGGGCAATGACTGAAAAAGCCCTGAAACCATGTCTTTAAGTTATAGGGTTTAATAATAAGACGCCATTTGTCAATGGATTTGGAAGATGCTTCTGCGATTAACACCACAAGTAGTGACAAGGGCAATTTCAGCAACTTCTGGAAACACAAGTGATATTAGCCCTTAATTTTTCAAGGAATCATTTCAGTTACGTGTTAAAAACATAAGGGTAAAATTTTCTTAACGCTGCTGAGGCACGTCGAAAAACAGTCAGCCAAGTGAAGTAAAAACACTTTCCTTTGCAAGCCAGACAAACAAACAAACAATTCAAATATACTTCACAAATTAATGTGATCAAGTAAGCTGAAGCCGCTCAAAAGGCACTAAGGCCACAAGGTAGCGGGCATTACCCGCATTACCCCCGATTTAAGGTAGTAGATACCCGCAGAATTGTAAAAAATTGACCGTTCCCAAATGAAGGTTTATACATCCCAAGACCCTCTCTAATGCTTCTAGTTTCTACTTCTGGGCTTTTTTTTTACTTGTTTTAAAATGCGCGCCCTTACAATTCCTTGATTTGAAGGGCTCTCTAATTTATATTTTTTGTTTATTTTTCGTTTCCATGGTAACCGCGCTTGATTAGCGTTGTTTTCTGCCGTTTTTCCCCCGAAGACAGCACCCCCAGAGCCTGCAACGAGCCCGGAATCGTCAGAGAAATGCCTGGCACTTTTTTTCATACCGTGAGAGCCTGGTAACAAGTGTTTACGAAACAAAACGCTTTTGAGGCCATTTCGAAACTGCGTAGTTATTTCAGAGCCTGTCTCACGTCTTTAGCCGTAATATTTCTTTGTTTGTGTTTGAAACCTTCATTTGAAAATGCCGAGAACTAAATTTAGGTCGCTTCGCCGATCTGTTTCGCGTGGAAAGCGTTCAAGGAAGCCCAAAGAAGAACCAGGTTCGAGTGCAGATGTTCCTTCGGCGAAGAAGATTCGTCTCGATGAAAGCGCTTCTCCGCTGACAAGCAAGGAGTCTCTCTCCAATAAAAAGCCGAGTGGATACCGCTTTCAGGATGTTAGCATTCTTCGGAAAGCGCTTGTGGCCTGTGCTGTTTGTAAGGAGTGTTTGAAGGGCAATCTTCAGTTGTTTGAGAGGCCTTCTGGTTGTGGTTTGGCGAGAACGCTCGTTTTGCAATGTGCAAACAATTCATGCCGTGCTTTGACAGAGCTTCCCACTTCAGAGAAAATTGTTCATGGAAAAGCCAGATTTTTTGACATAAACAGGAGATCGGCATTGGCTATGCGAATCATCGGACGAGGCAGAGCCAGTTTAACTAAATTTTGCGCGGTTATGAACATGCCAGGACCAGTAGCAAAGAAGTCTTTTACTACCCATGTGAAAGCAATTGCTCGAGTGTCTCAGCAGGTAGCGGTAGCTGAAATGCAGAAGGCTGTGAAGGAAGTTCGCGACATAAATAAAGCTAAGGAAGATGAAATCGCTGATGTTGCTGTCTCTTGCGATGGTACCTGGGCCAGGAGAGGTTTCCAGTCTTTGTATGGCATGGTTTCTGCGATTAGTGTTCAAACAGGAAAAGTTGTTGACATTGAAGTGAAAAGTAAAGTGTGTTACAAGTGTCGTGCAAAGAGCAACCTTGATGTAAACTCTCAGGAGTACATTGATTGGATTGCAGCACATGGGCCCAAATGCACACGTACCTTTGATAAGTCATCAAAAGCCATGGAGGCTCAAGGTGCTGTAGACATGTGGAACAGGTCAGTTGAGAAAAACAGTTTGCGTTATGTTGACTTTGT